>JBBPFQ010937007.1:0-11366 GCA_037974815.1 Kaempferia elegans
GAAATAGATGAACTAATAATAATAATCTGGTAAATAACATCCAAAGTCCAAGGTACCCATCAAACAAATGAAAGTAGTAGATGCCTCAAAATGCAACATAATTAAGCTACAATAAGCTTAATTGTGAATGTGAAACCCTGTTAAATCATATCCATTTATCTTGAATCAAATAATTGTTAAGCTAATCAAAATAAATTTTCTTCATGAAAGTTTAATACGTTATTTTATCTCATGAAAAAGAAACAAATAACTGAGTTCTTAATTGGTTAACTACAACCAAAGTTAAAATCAAATGGGTAAAATTTGTATATTTTCTAATAAGTGCATAATTGAATTTTTATTCAGTAGAATGCATTTTTAGTTTTCAACCAATGAAAATTGTTTCCAGCTATTTTATCATGGATAACAATTAGTTTGAATAGCAGCATCATTCTTTTTTACTGATAGAGCTACCATACAAGCATTGAATAACTAAACAATCCAGGTTAATAATTAAGCTTAGGAAAGTGTCTCTAACCATAAGGCATATTTCTTGATGCAAACCATAAAGCACATTGAGTAGCTAAAGTTGGCAAGCTATGGTACAACAATCTCAACTGAACTCAAAAGAAAACAAGAATTACCTAAAACACAAGATCCACCATGAGATAAATCAGTTAATGTGATGAATGTTAAGTAAGCTGCTCCAATGGATTGTAACGCTGTGACTGCTATCCCAAATCTGGTCCACCATAGCCACCTTTTATACCTTAGCTGCTCAAAGGGAAAAGGTAAAAGAATAATGAAACAATAATCCATGTAATAAAAATTTATATTTGAAGCAAAAAAGAACAGCATGATAAAACGCAGTAGACAAAGTTAGCATGGTGCGTGCCCATAACAAGTATATAGCCTTGACTGAAACTGACTTATGGGGGCAGTAGGATATATGTTAGGGGCTCATTCTCCCATTGATGGGGAACAAGAAAGATGGACAAATCAACTAGATGGTTTGGAGTCAAGATGGATCAACCAATGAATTATAATTAAAGAACAATCAATTATAATCAACAACTAAGCATTTAATTATGATTGGATTTTAGTTGAGACTAGGTTATGTAATTGAGACCAAGTTATTTTACTACAACATGAGTCATTCTAAGGTCCATATGAAACAATGGCTGAGTGAGGTTAGAAATTCCCTCTGATGAATCCAATTATCTCTCTCCTTTCTACTCTCTCCCAGTGCTACTGCACATTCTTTCACAAATTTTTCTGTAATTTCCAGTACAAGTAGGTCAGATGAGCAAAAGGATCAAGAGTGGTCCGTCCTTATAACACCCCTACTTAGACACCCAATTCACAATTCCATTTCACTCTTCCCCATGCAACATGAGGTAGCCAAAAAGAAATCATCCAGTCACTGATGCATCCTCCTCTAGGATCCTTTGCTCATGCTTTCCTCTTACTGGAACCAAAGTTTACCATGTCCACTTCAAATTCTCTCCTCCTCCCTCTCTTCTAGAGCAAAAACTGAGCCTCAAATGATACCAACAAGGGCAGTGCCACACTGCAGCTTTTGTTGATATCATCAATCTCTTTTTGTGTTGAGGCAATGATGACTCAATCCAATGGGTAGAATGAAAAGATTTGGCCATCAACAGAAATGGCACTGGATTGCAAATCTTGGGTTCATTCAACGCAGGTGAGCCATCACAAACTAGCATGGATGATCTCAAGTTTGTTGCTTACAATTGAGCCCACAAACCAATGCAACATGATCCATGACTTGTTTGTTCAAGTATATTAATACCCAAGGCGTAGCCAGGGCTGGGCTGCACCGGGCTCCTACCAATTTTTCATATGGTAACCACCCCTAGCAATATTATTTTGTGCTGCACAGGGTTGTGCAGCCCAGCCAATTTTCATGTAGCAACCACCCTTGGCAATATTATTTTAGGTCAATACCAGAATGGGTCCTGCATGAATACCGAGTGAAAGAGAAATGAACTAAAATTTAGCCCGGGTGAGTGATGGAGCAATTGAACTAAGATTTAGCCTAGGGCAAGTGATGATCCTGACTACGCCATTGTTAATACCCTCTTAAAATTACAAATTTTGTTAGGTGGATTGTAAAATTCCTTGACGGTTGATGTAAACGCACATCAATTATGTGAGCCATCTACATGCAGATTGCCTCTAAAATAAAATGAACCCGGTATCCCCACCTCTAGATATCGATATCATCAAAGCACTACGACAACCATCCATCAAACATGTTCTATGTTAGCAATGTTATGTACAACCATCCTTGTACACATCTATTCTGGGTAGATGACAATTGGATCAACAAAGAGAAAGATGGATGGATGAATATGCCAAAAGAACCAGAGATCTCATTATATACCATCATAGGGAATAGGCAATCTCACACTAAACAACTATATGCTTTGCGGAAAGACATCCTATAAAAGTACTAATTGGCTCCGGTAGCAGTAACACAAATAAGTTCCATTGAAGTAATTCAGTGCAGTGCCAAGGTTTGCTGTAAATCTTCTCGGCCAAAAGGTAATAGCAAGTATGCAATGAAAACATATTCTCTACTCAAACTCAGCCAATTTTATGTTTTCAACATAAAAAAGAGGAATGAATAGTTGAATTATTTAACAGGTTCGTCAAATTGAAATACCTGGATTTGCAATGAACTCTAAAATTGAATGAACAATATCAATGGAAAACGGGCGAAACTAAAATACCCGTTTCTCGTGACGAACGGCAGCACCAGCGGCAGTGGACTCAATAGGTAAACTGACAATTATCTCAGCCGTCTCATGCTGCGCCTTGCCGGCGCCGACCATGGCGAGGACCCTGATGCTCGCACTCAAGATCGAGGCAGCGAAAGGCAGTTTCTCATCGCTGGAGCAGCTGAGGAGGAGGTAGATCAGCAGGAAGGCACCTAAAAGGATCACGGAGAGGTTCGAAAGCCCGAGAAGGAGGGCGATCCATCGGACGCTGCGGAGCTTGGCGACGAGTGCAGACCGTCCCGGGGCGAAGCCGCGGTCCATGCGAAGGGAGGAGCGGTAGGGCCTCCGGCGAGTGACGCAGACCGAAAGGGCGGCAAGGGGGCGGAAGCGGATGAGGGAGGCGAAGACAGGGAGGAGGAGGTTGGGCGAGGACTTCTTAGCCATTTGAGAGAAGCACCGCCGTTGCCACGGCGGACCGAACTATGAAAAAAGTAGTGGAACAATTTCAATTCGGTTCTAGTAATTTTTGTTTTTCTGTTTTTGGTTTTGTAACTTTTTGTTTTTTTTTTTCAATTTAATCACTAAAGTTCATTTAATTATGGGCAATATTGAAATACCGGATAAAAGTTTGTTTCAATTTATTGACTAAAATTAAGAATAATATCTTGAATATTAAATTATAAGTAGAATATCATTTTGACAATTATTTTAAAAAATATTCTTTAATAATATAAATGATTAAGGTATCTTTTAAACTTTCTAATAAAATTATCATTTTCATATATCATTTTAAAACATCTTATTTTCTATCCCTTTAATCCGGATATTATAGTGGGGGAGACCTCTGGTAGAAAGGTGTTGAATAAGTAAAGTCCCGATTACCACTCGGGCATAGTAAGTTCCGAGTACCACTCGGGCATAGTAAGTCCCGAGTACCACTCGGGCATAATAAGTCTCGAGTACCACTCGGGCATAATAAGTTTCGATACTACTCGGGCATAATAAGTCCCGATACTACTCGGGCATAGTAAGTCCCGAGTACACAGCAAGGTCATGACTACCTCTCAGGCAAATATTATTAGAAACCCCTCGATTAAGAGTGTGGACCCTCTTATGAAAGGTCCGCACGATTCTCCCCCGGGAATTCCGGTATTTATTACTAAAAAAGGGGGAGATCCTATTATTAAGAAAAAATATTTATTACTTAATTATTTGGTAATAAATAGTTGAAACAGTCATAAAAGAGATATGCATAGATTCTGTTCTCTTTATTGACAGGTTTCTAAAACATCGGAGAGATTGCCAAGTCAGTCCTAATGATGGAAAAGAGACACTCGCCGCCCCTATATAAAAGGGGGAAAACCTAGGTAATGGATTATCTAAGTTTTTTTCTCGCAACTTCTCTCTATTGGTGGTTCTGACTTGAGCGTCGGAGGGGTTTCCACCGGAATTCTTCCGGTGGGTTCCCTTTAACGTTCGTGTTAACCTCGCAGGCTCTCTTGTCATCGACGTCCATCTCATCACTTTCGGTTGCTGACAATCGCTTCTTTAGCACCGGCCATCCACGTCACTCGTCGCTAGAACATTAATAATAAATATTTGCCTTGATTAAATAATTATCCACAAAATATAAGAGTGTGTTTGGTACATACGTGCACACACTAAGATATTCCTCGCATGATCTTTGCGTCACACGTTGCCCACAAATACTTGCACCTCACTGAAAAAGGTGTCTTTTTGTGCTGAAGCAGATCTATCATTTGGCTTGTTAATTAGATATCACTTTCTTTATCCACTTCTAAATAGTAATTAGTATATACAATTCCACCATCACCGATTCTTTCCCAGCTACTTGATAAGAGGTATCTTGCTTAACCTTGTATTTATCCACTTTGTAATCTTCTCTTTTCACTGAAGTCCTTTGCCTGTTATTCTTCCTGGAAGGTATATCTTAATTATAGAAGGCAATGCTTAACCCTGTATTAAAATCCCGAATCATGAGTGATCAAGAAAGGGAATAACTTTAATTAGAAGGATTGTATTTATTAACTAATTGTGTGTAATACCCTGTTTTTAGTAGGAAATTATAGGGTTATGAAAGAGTCAAGCTTTGTGTGGTTCAAGTTTATTTGATAAGTTAATCAAGTCAAGTTAAATTAAACCTACAATGAACTAAATCGTTGAAATGATCATTTAAACTTGACTTGATTTCTTTTTTTATGAGCTTAGTTTGATTTAAACTTGGCTTGAGTTTGATTTGTATAGATGTTATTGAACTCTAAATTCAAGTGTGTTTGATTATATATATATATGGAATATTAGAAGTTTATTTGTTTGTTTATTAGTTTGATAAGAGTTGTATTAATGAATATATTTTATACAATTTTATTTATAGATATTGTTCATGATAGTTCACAGACAGTTTACAATATTTGTTCATGAATATTAATGAATAGAATATATATGTATTTAAACTTGTTCATTTAATTATTTTTTTATATATTGAACAAACATAAATAAACTCCTAGCAAATCAAATTCTAAATTTTCTCACAAATATTTTGTTCATTTATGACTTCTAGCAAATTAACTCAAGTCAAGATTAGTTTACTATACTTTCTCATTATAGTCAATTATTTGGATAAAGATACAAGGGATGTATATCTTTTCAATGGAAGCTCACATATTCATATGCATTTCACAAAAAGAAAAGGCCTTCTTGTGGCATAATCAGTTCATGTAATTATCTTATTGACCATTAAGCAACAGTTAATGAGATTATAAACTCTTCATTGCCATTCCTTCCAAACTTACAAATCATAGTCTCAACTACATCATCATCATCATCAAATTAAAACCCTACTTATTATGGCTCCTCTTTAGCCAACAGCGATTTATCTTGTACTGGGACGACGTTCACTGCCACCACAGCCTTGTCAATGGAGGAGACGACCATGTTGTTGGCTTTAGCCTTCTCCAGCTCAACTCCATCCAGTTCTATCATCTCCTTCACCGCTACTGGTATGTCCAAAGCCTCCATCTTCTTCTCCATGTTCTCCTTGTGCTTGCCCCAGAGAACAGAGTAGAGCCCGAACACTATGAGCACAGCACCCATAACTCTGCAAAAAGGGAAGAAGTAATTCAGTCCCAAATTCTTGTTCGATCGAAACTAGAGGAGTGGTAATATCTTACCCTCCCAAATAGATCTTCTCAGCGAGGATAAAGGACCCCATGATTGCCACGACGATCATCATCAGTGGACTAAAGGCAGAGGCAAACACTGGTCCTCTTTCCTGTATCACCAGACCCTGAACGTAGTAGGCAATGCTAGACGTCACAATCCCCTGCATATTGAAATCCAAATAAAAAAACTCATCAGCATCGATCGATCTCACTAGCTAAAAAGTAATGAGCTAGAGGATGAGAGACGGACAGCATAGGCAGCAGCGAGGAGGTTCATGTCGAAGCCTATTTTCCAAACAGAGGACTTGTGCTCCATGATGGAGGTCACAGCAATCGCCTGCAGAGTGCCGACGCCGCATATCCATGTGGTGAGCGAGAGGGGCGCGTCGTACTTCTTGATCGCCGCCGCCTGAAGGACGAAGAGCGAGGCCCACGCTAGAGTGGCGAGGATGAGGCAGATACAGCCTTTGAACCAGTCCTTATCGTCGGTCGAGTCTGCGGCAGCTGGACCGGAGTGGCCCGGCCTCGAGTGCTTGCTCCAGGCCATCTCCATGAGAGGCCCCTTGTACAGGGTCATCAGCATGGCACCGGCTACCGTCACCAGAGTCCCCACCACCTTGGCTTGGCATCTCACCTTTTTCAGATGCACCTTCTCCATCCTTTTGATGAATCAAATCACCACCACAACCACATCAGTTAATTAGCTTGCACGATCACTGTGACATATATAATATTCTCTCTAATCGAATCACAAACCTGCATATGACGGCTAACACAAAGGTCATTGCAGGGAGCATGTTGCTCATGGCGCAGGAGAAGGTTGGCGAGGTGAACTTTAGTCCGGCATAATAGAAGTTTTGATCGATAACAGGCCTGAAAATTTAGCACAAATTCAACATGTTAAAATTAATTAAGCCTTGCACTAGTGTTAATAACCAACATGCATTAACTAAATCCTTCAAGACACGTACGCACCCGAGGAGCCCTAGAACAAATATCTGCAGGAAGATTGGGAACGTGATCTTGGGTCGAACTTTCCTGTGAATTGTAACATATATCATTCATGGATGATATATAATAATTATTAATGCATGGTTAGAAAATTCTGTGCCTGGTCAATTAGCTAGAACGTGAAGTAGTGAAGAGTAATTAAGAGGGATTAATTAATGAGTAGGTACCTCTCGAGGATGAGGGCGAAGGGGGCGATGGACAAGGTGGCGAAGGCATGGCGGTAGACAACGAGGACGTAGTGGCTCATGCCATGGTTGAGGGAGACCTTGGTGATGATGTTCATGCCGGCGTAGCCGAATTGGAGGGAGATCATCGCCACATAGGGCTTGCACTTTTGGAAGAGCTTGGTGCAGCTCTCCATCTTAATTGGTTGTTCGATCGAGCTTGGGAGGTCAGGAGTAGGAGTGCGTAGAGAAGAGGAGAGGCAACTCAACTGCTCAGTCTCCTGGGGAAGGAAGGAACTGCCCATTTGGGCGGGTATTTATAAAATCACCTCGGCAACGTGACGGAAGCATCTTTACGCGAGCGAGCGCGCGCGGGAGCTTTTCCAATAGGGTGTGAGTGAGTGAGTAGTTAATTGCATCCGACGGGGCAGCATTAGGTGGGCCCCAGTGGCATTTGCCAGTGGTGTGATGAGGCTGCCAATTATTTAGAAACTTTGTTCTCATTTATTTTAATCGTGGATTTTCTTCTTTGATTCGCTTATTAAATACATAAATAAAATAAAATATAGGACATGGATGATATATTTTGTGTTATCCATTTCTTCAGTATTTATTTATGTGTTGATAGGCAATTTATAAAGTTAAATAATTTTATAGAAATAACATTTTATTTTATCATTATGAAATATAGATTTATAAGTATTTATTATTTTAAAATTTCAATTTAGATAGATAAAATAAATAAATTAGATAAGACGTTCAAATAAAGTCAACTCAATCAAATCACAATTAGAGTAGTCCGATCAAGTCAATCAAATCCGTGGAATTGGATAAACTGTTAAATCAAGTAGTAGACAGAGTAAATCAAACTTAACTGGTTTGTCAAACTTAATAGATTAGTGAAATTGCTCGAGCAGACCAATTAAATCGATTGGACCAAATTTGAACCAGTCAAATAAATTCTAAGCGAACAATGTTGACCGGGTGAACCAATTGGATCTTGGAGATCATTGAAATTAATTGTAATGGTCAGATGATTATACATCGTTAATCTTTGTGAATTTCGTTTAGGTCGTTTGAGCGTGTTGGACTGGTCGAGTTGACTTGAAGGTTGAATCCTAAATCCTAAATCCTAAACCTAAGTGGGCAGGATATATTGTCAAGCTAGTCGAGTAAGCTAGTAAAAGTGGGCAAGGTATATTGTCAAGCTAGTCGAGTAAGCTAGTGATTAGGGCCAAACAAACAAGACGAGTCGAATGAAGTGATCTGAGCATGCCAATTGAATTAGTTGTATCGCTCAAGCTACCTGTCATGACCCGTTCCAAATCTAGATGAGAAAAGTGAGGAGGTTGCCGGCCAATATTGAATTCAGATAAATATTCAATAAATGGACTCAATCTCTATCATTGTTTGTGTTTTGTTGTCTTTTACATAGTTAAGGCATAAGAGGTTGTGATATAAGATTATAGGATCGAAACTCCACCCGTTCGAGTATGTCCTCTTTTATACCATGACTATTTATACTAATGACTAATAATCATCCGTCATTTATCTCCTCCGTGTTGATTTAGAAACGGATTGCCGATGGTACTAAGTAAGTAAATCACATTTTTGCCCCATAGATAGATCTAGGGAAGGTGCAACGAAATTCCTGCCATCTGTTCTTTATAGACGCGTTTACTCTAGGCACAAGTCTTGAGACCCCGTACCAACCTCTCGTGACTAGGAAGTCTGGATGCATCCACCATTTTCTTTAGATTCACTAGCCAAATTGGTGATCGTGACTACCAATTCGCTATATCGAATGCAGCCATGGCATCCTTACAGTGTCAATTTCGGGGAAGACATGTGTGAGACACAAAAGGAACAGCCACAGATGCCCATGTAGTGATGGTCTGCTTCAGATGCTCTGTTTCGGAAACATGAATGATAAGTTAGCAGAATTTGACATCTAGTTTTACCAGAGCAGCAGCCTAATGATCATGCAACGTGAAGGAGAAGCCTCGTTGTGCTTCGATTCCTACCATCTCAGTATCCAAGTCAATGCATCATGCATACACTTAGGTTTTCTATATATCAACTTGAATTACTTCTACAGGTAACAACTGCACCACTGAATCAATTTTGTTTTGTTTTTTTTAGTAGTGAGGTATCAGAACACTAGGGAAGGCGAGTAGGCAAGGAATATATGTTTTTTCCAACATCATGGCTAGCCGACATTCCGAAGGCATTTATGCAGCTTCCAATAGCTTGCTTTTTAGGTGTTCTCCCACCATTATTCACTATTGAAGCTCTCCGGTTACATTGATTCAATCAGCAGACAACTTCCCAAAGTTTGGAGCACTCCCACCCGGACCTGGATCTCACAGGGTTCCGAATAAACAAGGCGAATTAATGACTTCTTTTTTAAAAGGTAGGAAAAGGAGGATGACTTGTGTCAGCGTTGGGAGTGCATGAACTTCACGCTAGGCAACAAATCTTTTGAACAAAGATATACTGCTGTTTATGGGTGAACAACAATGTAAAAAAGGCTAAGGTGATCAACAATGTAAAAAAAGGCTAAATCTGTGTATCAGATATTAATTACCAGGTTATCAACAATTATCTAGCTTTTCTTTATCACTTTAATTAATGATTCTATTGCTTCTTATTCATTCCAAATTACTTCCAATTCATCTGAACTTTAGATGAACTGAAGCTGTCATTTTGTCTAAGCTATTCCTAGTTCATCTTGAAATCAGTAGTGATAAATTGAAGCAAAACTATATAATGTGCCATATGAACTAGTTTTCATCATTCTTAAGACTGTATTGGAAAACCGAATGCAATGAATGACAAGCGAGAGCTAACTTGAATTTATTGCAAGAGCCATTGCTCCTTATTTATTGATGGAGTAGCACCTACAAGCGCATGCAGTGGATAACCTTCTGCAGGGATCATGCAACAACTGGAGTTCCACCTCAATGGGGAAGAGAGGAGAGGGAGAAGAAGAGGCTCTTGATTGCCCAAATTAAAATCAGCCTTCTCCTTATATACCCAGGCTTATTCTACAGGGACCATCCATATAAAATCTGTAATGCGTTAACAATCCATTAATATTAATGAATTGGGTTAATGTATCTAAACATTCAATTCCCTTTCAATGATATAAACCCCTCCATGCATTAAACATTAAATTATTTAATTGAGGTTTAATTCTTTGATGACAATTGTTATGTGCATTGTTAATCTCGTATGAGCCTATCAAATGGAGACTTAAATCCTTCACATCTAAATTGGATGAACTACTTTCACATTCATCCAAATGACTCCAAGTTCATCTTAAATTACTCCAAATTCATTTCAAATTGTTCTCACTTCTTAATAACTAAATGAACTTCTACTTTATTCTAAAACACTAAGTTTATCCCGAAGAAATATTAGTAGAATGAAAAAGAAAGACCTATAAGCACTCCTAAACGATCTAAAAAGTAGAATGAATTATCCTAACTTTTGTTTCTTGAAGATCAACTATGTCACATGGGATTCATTAATTCATGACTTATTAAGAAGTATCACAAGTCTAAGAATAATGATGACCTTCGTGAAAGAGCCATGGAATGGATGCACAGGGTGTTGAATATGAGTCACAAACAAAGCAAAAGGAGATGGGACATTGAAGAAGCAAGTGTTTGGGCCAGTGGGCCACAAGTGAAAACACTAAATCAGCTTTCAAACACTAAATGAAAAAGAGAATAAAGATAATTTGATTCTTCCTACAATGGTTGAAACACTAAGGATACAAGTATTTGTGTCCATTTACCATGTTCTTAGGTTTTCTTTTCAATGGATAGAGTAAGGTCGTTAATTGGACATTATATCATCATAGGAAAAACATTACATCCTTATATTTTCATCATATTAGCTAGATGGTAATATCACTTATGCTCCGTATCAGTATAATCATACCTCCCACGTTCTCTAACACCCCACGTGATATGCCATGTACTGCATATATCAATCAAAGTGCTGACATAAGTCCATGTCTCCATGAGATATAAAATTAGATGAGCTCAAGAGCCCGACCCACTAAGTTGAGTCTGTGGGGGATGAGCTGAATGACGCGAATCTATCATATTGGTGAATCTGAGTAGGGCGTCAGGTGGACCAACTGACTAAGAGGAGCAGTGTATGTTGAGGGAGCTGGTGGACTGGCTAGAGGAGTCAGGGGAGTTTGGATGATTGAGTGGAGCAATGAATCAGTGGAACTTAGTTGATTGAGTGGTGCAATGAGTCGGGACAGTTAA
>JBBPFQ010937114.1:0-11364 GCA_037974815.1 Kaempferia elegans
GATCCTGGAAAAAAGGAAAGAGATTGTCGATGACTAGAAGTACGTCTTCTTCATTAAGATCCTGGAAATATGGAGCAGGCAGTCAAACCAACTCTCTTACGAGCTCCCGGCGGTTCATTCATGTGACCATCGACTAGAGCATTCTGCAAGATTGGATTCATTAATGAGCCTACTCCGAAAAATAGGGATAGGCACTTTGGAACATAGTACGAGAGAGAGAAAAAAAGACAACAACACACAACAACAAAAACACTAGAATCAGACTGAATAAAGAAAGTATATCAATAGCCCGGTCGAAAGACTCAATACTCACTCTCTCGCGCGTCTTGTCTTATTAATATGTGCATGATGGTATGTATTGATTGTTGTCTCTTTCTTGAGGTCTCCGGTCGAGCCTATCAGTCATCGAGACTCGTAAGCTTACGCTTTTCCCCGGCCCTCTCGGTCGAGCGCTCCCCCGACCCGCAGCAGTAGTGAATGTAGGCCCGGCCTCCGTCGCACATGATGTGCTTTGACCGTCGAGCCTATCCGCGTCTCCACTCTCGCACTCTCTCTTCTGGCACAATCGGTGCTTTTATTCATATACTCAATCGTTTCGACAGCGGCTTCTACATCGCACTTGAACATCTTCATACTATATCGCCCTGCTTTTTTCGTGCTTTTTTCCGTGCTGATGTTGTGCAATGATGCGATCTCGGGCCTCACACTCAATTGAGTGGAGCGACTTCACTGTCTTTCGCACACTCGTATATTGGTTCTGGTCTTGAGTCTTGATGACGTGTTTTATCGCACGTAATCGCACTTTCGATGGAGCGTCCTTGGCTTGGGCTGCTTGGAATTGAGTCTGATGCTTGTCTGAGTACGGGAAAGATGAAAGCATCGAAAGATAAAAAAGAACCCGAAACGCACGCGAAAAGCTACGGAAGCAGCGATAGAATACAAGAAGGAAAGCATATCACCAGAGAAGTTGATCACCCTAAGAACTAAGGGAGTGGTTCGATTCCCTTTAGTTAGCGGGGCAGCGTGACGCTCTCTTTCGAGGAAGAGTCAGCTTTAGAAACCGTTGGTAAGACTCAATTTGCCTTATGGGTCATATAGGTGCATCTCTTTTAAAGGTTGTTCACGTAGGGGTCCTATATCGACGGTCTCTATCTGGTGTACGAGCTTCTTTTGTGCTCAATATACTTATACTCTGGTTATGATTAGGTTAGTCACCTGGAAAAGGTGACGCCTTTAATCAGAAAGTTGCCCTTCTTTAAGTGTAGACTCATCACTACACCACGATGTTAAACATGGTGGTCTAGTTCCTAAGGTCCACCCATCACAATAATCCCAACATCTCCACAAGAAACCATACTTCATCATTTCAATCTTTAGATGAGAGTTTCGTTTAAAGTATTGATACGGGACAATTGGAGGGGAGAAGACCTCTTCGAGACTAGGATTAGGCTCTGATGAGGTCAGACACCTTGACCCACCCCAACCACTCGTTTATCCACTCGCGGTAAAGAGTGCTCTCAAGCAGGTCTTGCTCATCATAATACCATAGCACTTCGTCTGGTGGTAGTTCTAATTGCTTAGGACTATACTTTTCTAATGCTCGAGCGACTATGATGCCCTTCAAATATGGATTCAATGGAAGTTTCCTCCCAAAGAACCACTCCAAAGGTAGCCTGTCGTCAAACAAGAGCCGATCCGATATGACTAATAGCCTTCTCCACCTTTTTGACAAAGATGAAGGAGACATTAGTCTTGATCGTACTCGAAACCCCGCTCCTGCTAGTCTAAGTAAGCATCGCTTATCCAGCTGATACTTCTCAGCTAGGGAACAGAGTCCAAGCAAGGACCGAGATTGTAGGATTGCTCTAGCTGAAATGGGAGTCAGGTTCACTTGAGCCTGATTAACCCAAAACTGCTTAGCAAACTCAATTGATCCATTCGTGGATATTAAACTCATTTTCCAACGAAATGTTCACATTAAGATGCCCTATTATCTCTCGGTACTGTTCAGCTACTGCACTATCAGCAATGACGATATCGTCACCGAGAAGTGCATATTGCCTGAATGGTGCTTTCATCCTAGGATAAGCTAATAGCGCTGCCATCCACACCACTACGTGATGTGAAAGGCTGAAGAGCGCCCAAGAGCCGTAATATCCTAGGGGAGTTCCAGTGGTCAATTTGACATACGATTCCCGGTCAACGATCGGTGGTCGTATAGCAAATAAACTGAACCTGAACCCCCCATTCACAATACATGATGCCATAGTCCTACCAAATATTAAAGTTAATAACATCTTGGTAAAACTAGCGGGAAAGCGATCTGTCGCTGACTTCAGATCAAAGCTATAAGCTTTGGTCGGATAGTACAAGCTAAGACGCTCGATAGGACGTTCTTGTTTAAACGTCCCATCACAAGGCAAACGTGCGAGAACGCGCATTGCCCAATCATGCACAGGAAACAGCAGACGTTGCTTGACATAGTTACCTATGGCAAACCAACGTCGCTTTCCAGCTCCCGAAAGGGTACAAGTCAGGCGACCGGGGAAGTTATCGAAAAAACATATATCTCTATATTTTTCCTTTAAGAAAGGTTGGGTCCAATATCGGAACCAACTTAAACTTTCCCAGCATACTCGTGTTGTGTATGATGAGTCTTCAGGGTAAACAACCCTTTCAGACCACAACATACCGAGATGCTTCATGTCCAAATGCGTTGATTCCTCCCATGCGAGGGACATCGCAAGGATTTCATATTTCAATGAAGAGGTAATGGTTTCGGAATGCCGAGAAAATCAGCAAACCTACGATCATCATTTGGAGTAGACTTGAAGGTCGGTTTCCAACCCTTTATACAAGGGAATCTTGGATAACCAAGGAAGGTTCAAATTGCGAATGCTTGGCCAAATTGAGTAAGCTTTCAACAATTTGAGGACCTTGTTGGTATCCCTCTGGTTCGCAGATGCCTTTAAAGTCCGCCTTGCTAGCTTGGCTAAAACTAGAATGCGACTGACAGAAAACCAAGAGAGATACAAACGTACCAAGAAATTGCCTCTATCACCTCGCTTCATAATAATGAAACGATGATGTTTTGGTATAATTCTTGGCAACCCCGCCCGACTCAAACTCACTCGTATAGCAGTAGTTTCCGGGATCTGTACTGAACAAGCATAGTAACGCTGGACACAAACAGCGCACTGCTTGAGGTACAGAGCCGCAAAAAGCAAACCTGACTTACGTACGAGGGAGATCACTCTTATCGCTATGTACACAGAAAGGATAGCTCCTTCCAGATTTACATAACCAGCAACGGCCACGAAGATCCTCATCAAGAACCCTCGCAACCGTCCCGTGTGTTCAAACACACGGCGCCACGAAATTAAAGGAAGAGATTCCGCCATACTAAATAATCGACTAGCCATATACATGATTCAAATTTGATTCATTTCATGATAAAAAGAAAAGAAAGAAGAAATGGGTCGATTATATCGTAGGTTTGACCCTCCAAAAAATTCCGACTCTCCTATATGCACCGGAACTTGTCAGTGCAAGGGAGGGCGTCCAGGAAGAAACTGGATCAGCTATCCCGCCTAATAAATAGGACGAGATATGCTTTAAGGTAATCCTAACCTTATTGTGATACTATAATTAAAGGTATCATCAACCGGTTAGGGTGCCTAAGCAAAACACGTAGCTTCAGATTGCTCTGTGCTCACCGTGCTCGGGGGGTTATTAACACCCCCCCAGCCGAGGAATGAAACACTCGGACTGGTGCCTTCTAGGAATGATCTATGTATTATGCGGATAGATCTTTCTCTTTTGCTTCTTTTGTGCTCAAGCAAGTATTTATGCTCGGCAGAAATGCTTTATTTCGTTTTTGATGTCATTTCTGTCCTTCTTTTCTTTCCGGTTGGGTTAGCTCCCTTGAAGGATAGTTGCCTGCTGCTGTTTGGGATGTTAGTGGAAGTCCCGATAAAGCGTACGAGACTGAGCTGCCTACCTCGGGCTCGGGAGGGACGTATAACTCAAACGTAGATTATTCAGCTGCTGCTTATCTTTCTCCATCTTGATATCTTGGAATGAACTCTACCCCGCTGGTCGAGCCTACCACTAAAAGAAGAAGTGTTCGTCCCGGCGAACGCCAAATCAAGGTACGAGCAGAGCGACGTTAAGACGGGGCGTTGGAAGGCGGCTATATTTCATTCTTTTTCTTTCGACTGCTGCTGCATCAGGTCTTCCTGGGTTATTATCACTCGTGCCGGGCCCTGCTTATAAGAGTATGTATCTTGTCCCGACACCTGCTTCTTATCTTATAGTAATTGGTTTCCTTAGTTCCTATCCCGGTTGGGTGAGCCCTCAGCATAATCTTAATTTGTAATTAGTCTTCGTCCCTAACTTAGGAGACGAGGAAGACGTCGTTATCACCCCGTCCTTACCTCGTCCCTCAACGCAAGAGGTCTAACATCTTTCCATTCAAAATGTAGACAGATCTGCCTCTCAGCTACAGGTCGTGAATCTTGCCATGAACTCTTGGAATGAACGACTGCTGCTCTGTGGCCTTTGGGGCAATTGGAGACTATCCAAACATACCTACGTCGTGAGCCATGAACTCTTTCCATGAACTCTTTCCATGAACTTGGACCATGGGGGATATGAAAGACTTATAACTCACCCAACCAACGGGAACGGGAGAGGGACGAGCGATAGTGACGGGGTTCCCTTTGGGGCTATTTATACTCAGTAAGAACGATGCGCTTGCTCTCGCGCGATGACAACTGATCAATGACGGGGCTATTTTATGTTAATTGAGTCTCGCCCGGAATAGAGGACATAGGTACGAGCGACAGCGACGATTCTTCACTACGAAAGATCTACTAACACGGAATTGGATTCGTCAGTCAAAGTAAAGAAATTAAAGTTCATTCTTAATAGTTGATAGTTGGAACGGCAGGATCACACTCAGGCTCAGACCTATTTATCAGATCCCGGGTCATTCTTCAAGACTCTTCTTATGGTTAAAATCAGAAAAAAGCCAGAAAAGAGGCGCAAAATCCATGATAAATTCACGACTTTCATCAAGTGATTTGCAAGCGAGATTTAAAATATCACAGTAGCTTAACACAGAGATTGAGTACCTAAACGAGGAAGGGCAGCAAGGTTAGGGCTCACCTCGTCGGAGAATGAGTTGCCCCATATCCAATCAAGAACCCTTGGGACCTGGGATACCTCCTGACTTTATTTGTGCTTCCTCATCCGACCCACGCCCTCTTGAATCTCTTCCCTTTGCGGATGATAAAGAAAGCGGGGTCCTTCCTCACAGAGTCCAGAGCTACTGTTAGAAAAAGGCAAAGAAGACTGACAAGGCAAAGCCCGGGCCGACCTGCAAGAATGACTCCTCCCAACATTATTCTAAGAATCACTCTCCAATTGAAGGGTGAAAGAAGATCCCTCACCCAAACAGATGATTCTTTACCTCGGCACTTTGATTCATCCGCCTTTAATAGAAAACCCGATGCCAATTCCCAAGACCCCTATCCTCTCCCGGTCGAGCATATCGAACGAACTTAAAAGCAAAGATATAGAATAGAACTTAGATAACGAAGGGCCCTGATCCCTACAGGCATTAATGTGTAGCTGTCGCGGGGGCTCCTCGTCTCTTTCAACATCTCAGAGGGGGCTTTCCTTTATTTTATCAGATGCTCCAAGCGAGAAACTAGCGAATGAAAGGCCTCTTGCCAATGAACGGATTTTCCCATCTCCTCTCGCTAACTAAGGCTCCATACTTTATATTGAATTAAGAGTGAACTTCCGCGTCTATCATCCGCAATCGCTTTAGCTGGGAAAGACGATCTCATACTTGAGATTTGATTAAGAAGCAAGTGAGAGTTATCGGCTTAAGAACAGGTCTCCCCTCTCGGAGAAGACTGCTGGGCACGAGTCCCCTTTCCATGATAGAGTAGCTGGCCCAGGACTTAATAGCAGATAGAGATGCTTTGCTTATGCATGTGGGACCCTTCCGCAATTGAAGAAGTATTCAACATGGAAAGCCCTACCTATTATTGATTCCCAGCTCCCGGGCCGGGCCCAAAGAAAGGATTCCCACCACAAAGTGAAGAATGGTCTTGGTCAATCCACCTAAGCACAGCTCTTATAGTTCCATATCCTCCCATATCTACGAGTACGATTCAGAACCTCGAGTGAGTCTCATAAGCAATAAGGGCACTTCGGAAATGGATGAGCTTGACAGTGGAGGAAGGTCGCCCCGCTCTCTTTCCATAAATAGGTAGACTTCGTACCTTGAATCCGCCCCTCTATCCTTGGCATTTTATATTATAGATATGTGGAACCATGCTTTGGAATCGGGCCCGACCTACCGCTCTCAATTCATTCCTACCTCTCCTGAAGTGGGGATCAGTACTCTTTAAAATAAAGAAAGAAAGATCTATTCTCTCGCTGAGACCTATTAATTATCAGCCTCCACGTCACCAGAACTCATTGTCCCCGGACCCGGAATACTTCCTTCCAGCGTTCGTGTCAAGTTAAGGTGGCATGCTTTCTCATAGAGGGTCCAATAAGCCCTCCCTCTAGGCCTCGGGTCATGTCATTTGAGAGGGATTCTTCCATCTTCAGAGCCATCCAATTCTACCAGGAAGAGCTGGAGCTGAAATATCCATCTTTACCCTACTTCCTCCGCTTCCGGGCCCCTTACATCTTCATTGTGCCAGTTTCATATGATGATGGATGAAAGGGTGAGGGATTCACACCGCCCTTGAATTATGCCTAAGAGAGATCTGTATGTAGAATAAGTAAGAGATAGTGGTGCAGTGCGACAACAGAAAAGAAAGAATAGAGGAGTGCGTCAGTGGTGGAATGAAGCAGCTAAAGCGATGAGCGAGCCAGCAAGGAATGAACGAGGGAAAGAGAGATCTCGTACCTCCTAAGACCCTTCATTAGTCTATAGAGGGGAATCTACATGGAGCGATAGAAATGGCGACTTTCTCTTTTCCATAGGTCCCGACGGTCCCTACAGTCCCTACGGCATGTCCCGGTCCCTATAAGGGAAAGAGTGTGGAAAGCAGGACAGGAAAAGCCCGATGCCCACGGCTCTATAAATGAGCGAGAACGCCCGTCGGGGGCCCGACCCCCTCTCGCATGCCATTGACGATCATGTCTCCGTCATTAGTCCCCGTCGATGAGAGAGACTATCTAGTAGAGGTGGTCAGGCAGGCTGAGGAAAGTCGATCGGCTGGTGGATCTCTCTCTTCCACTCCTTTAATGGACTGTTCGATCCGGACTGTGCGTTCACCATCTGTACAGAAAAGAGAGAGTTCGGATTGATCACTATGCATAGAGCGATTGCGATTGAGCGCAGGCATCCGATCGCCTCAAAAGGCCAAGACAGATCGAGAGCTACGTGAGTGAGACGCACGATCAAGTATAGTGATCAAGTGAAGGTGCGAGTGATAACGACGCCTCTATCTTCTCTCTAAAGAACTTTCTGACTCTCGGCTAGGCAAGTGAGCCAGAAAGGCGCGCCCTATTATGCGTCTCGGTTGGGCCCTCCTATCCCCGCGTGGACTCTCTCCTTAGTGTCATTGGCCTCCATGCTCGGCGGCCCCCTCTGATTCCGTCTATGGGTTCCCTCTTTCATTAAGACTCATCTCCCCTCCCCAAGTAGGATTCGAACCTACGACCAGTCAGTTAACAGCCGACCGCTCCACCACTGAGCTATTGAGGAAAAAGGCTCGCGAAATAGAATAAAGGAGAGCAAGTGAGGAAGAAAGCGATGTATAAAGCACTTTTGAATGGAAAGAGTGAATATAAGTAGAATACTATATATATATAATCTAATATAGTCTAGTCGTCAAAAAAGAGATTTAAAGAGGCCAGTTAATCTTTATTCGAAATTGTACTTATACGTACAGAGAGATGCTGCGCTATCTCAAACTCCCATCTATCCTCTACCTGGGGGAAAACATGGAAAGAAAAGAGCAGCAAGCGGATCGGACTGATTAGAGGCTCAGGCTCGAGCTCTCCTCTTTTAGTTTGAAGTGTCTCCAGAGTAAGAATTATAATGAACTCTTTCCCGCGTACAATCAACTCTTTCCTATAAGATCTAGATAAGCCAGATCCCGCTCCTGAACTCGTAAGTGCACCTGCTTCTAAATGATCGTATTATAGTAGTAGTCCGATCTTTGGTAGCCGACTGAAGTCTGACAAAAATTCCTTTCCTGAAGGAGCCGGGAAGTGAAAGCGGTCCATCTTAGTAGTCACGCTCCGTGGGCAAGAACTTGGAGGTGACCCTCAACGAACTGCCTATCAACAGATCTTGAACTGCACCTTGATTCAATAAAAGTGCTTCCTAACTCGGAAGGGCACCCCTCCTAGTGTTTGATCTTATCCCGCGTATCCGAAGAGTGGAGCTACCGTGTACAAATGTGTACTAATTTATTGCTCTCCCCGCAGCTAAGCATTATGAATTGATTCTTTCCCTCTCAAGTCGCAACTTCTTATATATGATGCAGCTCTTTCAAGATCTATGAAACTAAATGAAGATTTGGCAGTTCGGGGCATGTCGGCTCGGCCGGGCTTTCATCAATCAATAACTCTGTGGACAAGCAAGAAAGCTCCTCCAGAGTAGGCCAAGCGCTCCTTGAAGTAGCTCTCTACATCGGATCGAACATCTCATTCGAACGGAAAAGAAGATGTCCATCCAAATAAGGAAGAATAGGCTAGCGTATGGGCGGGGCCTATCTCGCCTTCACTCTCTTTGGACAGGGAGTTTGCTCACAATGCTATCAAATATCATCGGTGAAAGACTGACTGAGCTCTCAACTAGTAGATGAGTTCGTGCTAGGCATTCCGCGTCACTGGGTTAAAGAACCCATTCGGGGAATGATGCCATCGACGCTACTCTTTGGTTGAGTGTCGTACTTGAAACTGGCTTATTAAAGTGCTCTCCCGAGCCTCTCCTTACCTTAATGCTCTTTCCTATACTGGGGACCAGCGTAAAGAGAGTGCCCACTGATCAACTCCTTTGACTCGCCCCTATACCCTTGGTGCCTAATCTTATAATAAAGAAGAAAGGTAACCTGCTAATGTAATTTGTCCCCCCCCCCTTGAATCCTATAACTTCAAAGTGAGCTCAAGCAGGGCCTCCAATAAAAAAGGACACTCCTTAAGGTATGACAGAAAGGAACGAGTAAGTTAGACTTAGACGGGAAGACGTGTAGAATTGTATTGTGACGTCTCGACTGAAAGGGTAGAGTGGGTGGGTCAATTTAAGACCATTTAGTAATTGAATAAGCTGAGAGAGAGGAGCTCCCTTATGTGATAATTACGCGCTCGAAATTCAGTGAGGAAGGACCAAAGGCAAAGAGTCAATTACAAGAGTCAATTGCGCCTGCACTATGGTATGCGTGCCATTGTAGACCTTGGGATCGACGGGGGAGAGAGAGTATGAGCGAATGAGAATGAGGCCATCGCCAAAGTCGAGGTTAGGCCGGTCTAGACTTCTCTTTAGTTTGAGAAGTGGGGGATGGGAACTCGGACGAGAAGGTGGAGGCGGGGTTCTCAACCCATTGCATTGCAAGCAAGCCCGGAATAATCAAGCATACTTTAAATAGCACAAAGCTGTTCTATTGTTCTATCGGGAAGTCTGAGTCCTCCCAAAGGTCGTGACCAGCAAATGGATCAGTCTCTTTCAAAGTACGAGCGAGAGCTAAGTGGGCGATTCGTTTTTTTTCATTCACTCTAACAATTAGAAGTATGAGAAGTCCGTGCTTTTATGCCAAATTATATCCCACTTCTGGACCATTTACTGAAGGGTCTTTCCAAGTGAGACGGCAAAGAATTTAATACTTTTTTCGATCTACCGAAGGCTCTTTCCGAGTGTAACGATGGTGCGGGTTTCTCACTTTTTTTTGAATATTTGGCCCTAGGTGAGTGGCTTTCCCACTTTTTTCCAACTTTCTAAATGCTCACAGCTTGAACTTGAATCTCCTCCCCTAGGGGCTCTCGGCTTGAGTGGGACTCCTTCGCTTGCCTTCGCTGACCTTCCTTCTTTTCTTTGATTCTAGTCTTTGCTGGCCCGCACCGAGCTCCCTTCATAAAGAATAGTAAGATCCCGAGCCCGCCTTCTCTTGGAGTCTATGCCGCGTCTGACCGCTCCGCCCCTCTTCCTTCCATTCCATACTTGAATGACCACAAATTATCATCAGCGTTATCTGAGAGCCCAGTGGATCTCTCTCTCTTGGTCGCCCCATAAATGGAAATGACGAGAGAAGGAATGAATCCTTCAATCCGATATACGCCTGCTGGTACTTTGCACTGAGGCAGCTTCATTAGGTCTAGGCATGAGGAAAAGAAGAATAATAAAAACTATCTCATGAATTGAATCACATCGCCACTCCTACTTAAGGCTCCGGGGCCTCTACTACGCTTTATTCTCCCACACTCTGAGTCCATCGCTCGCTCTCCTGGTCTGGTTGGACATTGATTGATTGCTGCTTTCAACTTAATTGCACTCGCTGGATCCATCTCTATTAATGAGCGAAGTTGCTCGGTTCACTCTACTGAGTCTGTGGTCAGTTGCCTGGACTAAGCGCACCCATTACGAATGAGCAGAGAGTCCTATAACAGAGGGAAGTTGAGTCCGAATCTAGATCCTACAATCTCTTTTCAGTCACTGTAGGTATTCTAATATGATGAATGCCTCTCTGGATGGGACTGAGAGAGTGGCGCGACTGAATAGAATGTAAATCAATCTGTTGAAGGTGTCGCAATGCTCTCGTTCCGCTTCGCTTCACGTCCTTGCTTAGCGCATTCCGCTTCCCTTATGCGGGCAAGTTTTGGCCATCAATCACAGGACCAACTACCGCATCCCGCTCGCAGGGTATAAATAGATCCACTTGTCGGATTGTTTTTTTCCACCATGCTAGGTTTCAAGGTAAGGGCTGACTCAGCACCTCGGACTCGGTGGAGGTCGACAGTTCAGCAAAGCTCCCACTCGATGTCATGTCATGCCAGGCCTGGAATGGTAGTTGGGCACCGGACCCCAGGAGGATCAGCCTCTTGCGTGGTCTTCTCTACGCTCATGTCCTGCCAGCTTCCCACTTTAGACCTTTCATCCCTACCTCATTGGAATTGCCAGAATCACTGATCTTTTATTCGCTTCCTCTACCGGACAAGTGGAGCGGAGCCGGTGTGATCAAAGTTTCATTCTATTGCAGTATTCCCTGGCTGGTCACCACTTTTGGTAGGAGAGAAAATACACTGCCAGTCAGACGAATGAATTTCTTTTATTAACGTAACTTGCTCGCAACTGACCTTATAATATATTAATTATTAGGGGTTCATTTCTAA
>JBBPFQ010937222.1:0-11364 GCA_037974815.1 Kaempferia elegans
TCAATCCCCTAAATAGGGGAATGAGCCATTACTTAGCAAAATGGGGGGAATGAAAACTCCTTCATTCCCATTCCCCACTTCTATCAAACTCATTCCAATTACCATACCCTTCAATTTACCAAGCACCCCCTAAAGATGCTAAAAAATTGAAAAGGTGCTTCGTTGTATTTGTATAGAATCTAGCAAAAAGTTACCTAAGAACTTGCAAAATGGAAACCTCAAATATGGTCTACTTGACCAAAACTATGATCATTGTAATATCCAACATAAAAAACAGTTAAAGACACATTTTTAAATGATGAAGAAGCGTAGCTTCAACATCGAATATCTGGTTCCTTTGGTGTAGGAATTCAAATATATGCATAGTGTATCAGACCAAAGATAGCACGGAGTGGAAAAGGTTCTTCATTGTATTTGTATACAATCTGGTAAACAAGCTATTTAAGAACTTGCAAAATGGGAAACCTCAACCGACAATATTAATCATTTGACCCAAAATTATGATCATTGTAATATCCAACATAAAATAGCATTAAAAACACATTTACAAATGATCAAGCAGCATAGATTCAGTGTTTCATATCTGGCTCCTTTGGTGAAGGAATTCAAATGTACGCATGGGGTATTGGACTAATGACACTACGGAGTGGCAAAGGTTTATACAATCTAGCAAACAAGTTGTCTACGAACATGCCAAATGGAAAACACCAAAAATATTGATGACTTGATCAGAAAACTACGATAATCGTTATAACCAACATCAAAAAATCACATTTATTGTATTCAATACCTTGTATTTGGCAACCTCCTCGCTAACTTCTTTAAGATCGCCCTTTGTGAATATCAACCCCACATTCCCCTGAATCAGTCGAGGGTAAATGACTAAATAGCTAAATGATCGATTCACGGAGGTCCCAAAGATGAGGAAATGGGAAATGGCGAAGAGGGCCGTACGACGAGAAGGGGGAGGAGGTTGAGGAAGTCCTTGTTGCCGGTCTTCTCGGTGTGGAAGCAAATGCAGCGGCGGATGAGGGTGTTCTTGCCCATGAGGATGATGGAGTCGCCGCGGAGGCCCCTGCGGATGCTCTGGAGCTGGTTGGAGCCGACATTGTCGGCGGCGGCGATGAGGACCTTCCCGTACTCGTCCAGCAGCGAGCACAGCTTCTTGTCGTAGCGGACCTTCTTCTCCGCCTTCGAGAGCTTCACCACCATCTCGATCTCGCTCCGCGCCTTGTGCGCTGCGATTCCGCCGCCATTTTTACAGCGAAAGCTGCCGAACGCGAAGAGGGAAGAAGAACGTGGACGGATGAAATCGAGGCCACCGAGTCGAGTGGATCCGTGTCGTTGATTTTGACTTTGACAAAATAACACTTCACTCCAAAACTTTTTGCTTTTTAAAATAATGTCCCTTAAGAACCAAGCAAAATCCCCGGCAACCTAACCTAGTGATTGAACGTTCTTCAAAATATTAAATAGGAATTTATAATTTTTATTATTAAAATAGAAAATAAAATTATCTAATAAACATTTTTCATGTTATTCAATTTTTAGTCAGATATCAGATATCGAATTTACACTCTATTAATTAGAGAAGATGACTCAAAAAAGTGAACTTAGTAAGAAAATTTATTTATCAAAATTAAAATTCGATCTTTAAATATTTAAAAAATAAAAAAAATATTCTATAGCGGCATCATTGCCAAGTTATTCATCATACTTAAATAAAAGGTGTTTTGATAGATTATATAATAATTTTTATTATAATAAAAAGATGAAAAATAAGAGTGTGCTTTGGTAGAGACAAAATTCTCTGGTCTATAAATTTATAGATCAGGGGATGATCTATATTATTTTTGAGGCCAGATTGAAGTCACAATCCGACCGTAATTGTTTACGGTCTATCGACGGGCTCACCCGCCCATCTAGGTTATAGTTTGAGTTCGGACTGGCGGCCGGAGGCCACCCGAAGGCCGTCAAAGGTGGGAGAGTGGGCGGACTGCCTATCGCCGAGGGAGGCGCCCTCCGGAGGCCGCCCGAACCCAAACTACAAATTAGATGGCGCGGGTGAACCCGTCGATGGACCGTAAACAATTGCGGCCGAATTACGACTTCAATTTGACCTCAAAAATAATGTGGACCATCCCCTGATCTATAAATTTGTGGACCAGAGGATTATATCTTGCTTTGGTAGGTCACTCAATAATTTTGTTTTATCCATTTAATCTTTTAAAAAAAATGCCCTAGGCATATTACAAACGATGGATATATGACATTTATTGTATAATAATTAAAGGTCGATTCTAGGGATGAGTTATGTGGTTTAACCTATCACGTTATCATGTGTCTCTATCTATTTTTTTTTAAGAAATAAAAATCTATATTACCTTTTTTTTAACATGTTTATACGAAAAAAAAATAAAATTTGGGATTTTTGAAAGCATTCCCAATAATTTTACTCTCTTCGAATTTGCGAAACGATACGCACCACCCTCGCCCCGCCTCGGCGCCTTGCCAAATGTCAACGGCGATGGCCGGCGGCGGTGCAAGCGGCGACGCCGACGCCGACGCCCCGTCAGAGATCTCCTCCTCGAGTTCCTCCTTTCTCGTGCTCATCTGTAGCGGACCTTGCCTTTATGTGAGCGATGAGCCCTTTATTTATGAACCCTAACACTGTAGCTAAAGAATATGTTTCTATTAGTGCACAGACTCAGATCTTTGTTTGTTTCTTTATGTTTGCAGGTCTCATGGAATTATGCGAGGTTCAATGTTCGATCGATTGCTCGCCCAATCCTGTGAAGTCACGTCTGTTCTGGTCCAGGTTCTCTCTCTCTCTCTCTCTCTCTCTCTCTCTCTCTCTCTCTCTCGTTTTGTTTCCATGTTCTGTGGTCCAATGGCTCCAATCCAGGTAGGGGTTAGTATCCATTGTGAATGTGAGGGTGGATTCACAAGGTCCATGTGTTTGCTTTCATCGTTTGTTAACCAATTAAGCCAATGGATGTCACAAAGAAATTTATTAGGTTATTCATGTTTCTTGGGGCTCCGCTTTAGATGGCCACAACTTGACCACCCAAAACCAAAAGTTGTTCTTTTCATCGGCTTAAAAGAGAAATAGATTAAAAACTGTACCTACTTTAGTAAAGGCTGTGATATTTTCAGTGTAGGGATCACAAAGTGTCTCTGTCTAATAGATGGGGTTGAGATTGCTCTACCGTCACTTGCTGGAATCTGCCGTCATTGTGCATTTGTAAATCCAAATATGGTGTCTTTAGAATGCATAATAACCACCACCATAAGCTTACACAGTGGGATCTTCATCTCCCTTATTAGAACAACACAAAGGCACCAAAAAGACAAACAATCTTACATGGCTCGGCTTACCCTACATTTAAGCGAGAACCCAAGTATATTTATATAATACGCAAAAAAAAAAATACACAATAAAAATCAACGGATCAACGCCCATATCCTGTATGAGAGATCTCTTGATTTTTCTTTTGACTTAATGCAGAAAAGTGAAAAACTTTGCCTCTAGTGATCCTTGACACCTCTAGTGCTCCCAGGATACAAAATAATAATAATAATAATAATAATAATAACAATCACGTTTTTGAGAAGTAAACTCTCTTCTCTACATGTATTTTGGTCTTCTAGAATCTTCAAATGCATCCTATGATGTTGCCTAACTCCAGAGCACTCCATTGATACAGTTAAAAATTATTTTAGAAACACTAAATAAATATAATTTATTTAGCATTTAGATCATAGTTGAGTTTTTTAATTCTAATATCTCACAGAACTCACCATCATCTCTCAAGATATTTTTCCCCACCATCTTGTAGTTAGGGAGAACAATTTTTGGTTGTCCAATTTCCCAATGTTATGTTGGTCTCAAATGTTGACTTACGATGCCGCATTGAAACTTATATTTTATAGATTTTTGGCAAAAAATCAAAAGGGCACACTTTATTTTCCTTATTATTGCACTATGTTGAAAAAAATATCGAAAGGACGTCCCATATTCTAAAATACACTTGTTCTATTGTTATTATTGTAGCTTTGGCCAAAGCTGCTCCAACATACTCAAAATTTAATTTTAGTCAAAATTGCTCAAATATTAGCTAAAGCTGCTCCAATTTGGCCAAAAGTTCAACTTCGTCAAAACTTGTCAGATATTATTAGAGCAGCTCCATATTGGAGTAACTTTAGCGAAAGTTGCTCCACGTTAGAGTTACATGGAGCATCTTTGGCCAAAGTTGCTCGAATTGGAGCATAACGAGCAACTTTGGCCAAAGTTGCTACAACAACGTTGGACAAGGATATTTTTAGGATATGGAGCACCTGCTTGATTTTTTTTTAAAAAAACATTCTTTCGATGATAATGAAAATAAAGGGCACTCTTTTGATTTTTGCCCTAGACTTTTTTCAAAAATATTGAAAAAAAAAATCATTTAAAAAACTGAGGCATGAAACCTTAATTTTGAGAAAAAAAATGAAATGAAAATTTCATCTAGTAGTATGCTCAGACGTCTGATTCTTTCCCCTCTATTTATTCAATATGATGTTTGATAGTTTCAGGAGAAAGCATTCCCTATTTACTTCAACACATACGAAAACCAATTGATTGATATCTAGTTTGTTTTTATTAATATTTAAAGACCATTAATTTGGTCTCATGAGCTTCATATTCTATGTTATCTCCTGAAAATGACAGGATTAATATTGTAAGAACAAACTAAACTGATGCTAAAATATATAAACCAAACTTTAATAATAACATGATATGTTCATGGCAAATCATGGTGTCTTTGATTCCATAAAGCTAAGGTGCCAATATTCAATTTATTAGATGGAGGAGAACATCAATGTTGCACTCTATTCAGCACATCTTGGTGATACCCAAGCCGGTCTTAGCCCTGTTTCATGTTTTTTCCGCAATTTGTTTGCCTCTAAAACATTATGTGTTCCCATACTCTGCCATTTTTTCTGGAGAGAGGAATAACCACAGTTTCTTGTCTCTCGGCTTTTGGAATCAAAAAAATAGGTGCCCTTAGGGAAGGTGTTTCCTTCCCTAACCTTTTTGGTGGGGAAACCTGAGTTCCCATCTCAGATTATATGAGCGCCCACTTTCATCATACCAATAGTCTTTGCTCGCTTCAATAATATCTCATGCCCATCTCCTTTGCAAAAGAGGTGGATTACTATATTGAGTTCAGCCAGCAAAAAAACATTCTCAACTGAAAGCTTAGTGCTTGGCAGTTTCATACTTTTTTGTGTTTTTTCTCCAATGAAACCCATACTTCATGTTAACAACCCATACATATCATTAAATTTTATCCACTTATTTAATTGTCTGCAAGGATATCCACAAACTTTATCTTCTTTGTTCTTTAGTTATAGGTGGGAGAGTGGGGATCATCTTTCGGCACAATATTTCTCTACCTTTTATACTGTAATATATGCAAAGCATGGAGAGAGTTTGGCATCACCTTCAGATGGACTTGTGGATCTGGTTTCTTCTATAATTGTCACCAACAACCTTGCATTGTTTTCTTAGACACGGGAGGAAAAGAAAATGATCCACTGTTTCATCTCATCACTTTACTGTTGGAAAGTGTAAACTCAACTATGAGAACTTAGGAATTATTTGTTTTATGATTCACAAGTTGACTAAACTTTTGGTTGATTGATTATGTGTACTTGTTGATGATTTTCAAGCTACAATTAAAAGGCTTAGAAGTTCTCAGTTTTAAAGGTTTTTTCTTAGATTAAACAATGATTCCGTATTGTTGGTATACAACTTTCTGCTTAATATGTATATTGAAGCAAATTGGATGTTTCTCAAGTTGGTAAGGAAGTAAATACATTTAGCACAATCTTTATTTTTGTGTAAACCTTGGACTATTACCTAATGCTGACAAATAGTTTTTTCAGTGTCATTTACTGTATGTGTCATTTCTGATTGCTACAATCTTATGTCAGTAGGTCACATTTTTTTCCTAGAGAAAACTAGAATTATTTCTCCTTTTTTTTGTGAATGAATATTGTTGCACATACAACAAAGTTTTGTCTTCTCAAGACATCAGTGTCTGGGTCCACAAATTATTTGAAGGAACCAGTCCAAAGTCAGAGCAAAATAATAATAACATCCAATTTGAGGACCATACTCTGCTTTTGATTTCTGAATTCTCTACAGCAGAGGTTTAGCATTCAGCTGCTATTCCAATCTTCAACCCTTAATTTCTTCATCTTGCAGTTTTATGGGTAATGTATTAACAAAATAATACTATATATTGGATTTTTCTTTATATTTTAAGCTCTTGCTTCCCACTGTTTCAATTTAACTACGAGAAACTTTCATTTCCCTCAAAAATTTGAAGGTATCAACGTGTCTAAGTTTCCATACTCTTATCATTCTACTGCAAAATCATAACTATTATTATTTTTAAGAAAATTTTATTTTACCTTATTTTTCAAAATACCTCCCCTTCAAATTTCAAAATCATCAAAATTCTCTCAGAATTTTTTTTATTTCACATCTTTATTATTAACATCATTGATTCATATAACCCTAACTACATTATATTCTCTCAGAATTGGAAACAACCTGTGTAACGTCAAACATTTAACCCTAACTACATTATCTCTAGTTTGCTCATTACTATCAACAATAGTACCTTGGTTCCTTGTTGACATATTCTTCAATTTCTACCTTGGTTGCCATTGTTTCTGTATCTGTGAATAACTTTCTTATAACTATATTTAATTTGTTGTTTGATTGTGTTACTTGCACATCCTAGACTTTTGTAGTGGTGACCATAATAAAAAATAGATTACCTTCAAGGCGGAAGAACATGCAACTAAAATAGTATCCTAAAAGATTCTCGGAGTATAAAATTTAGAGAATGCTATCTTTTATATTGTATTATCTCTCATTTGCTCATTGCTTTTAACAAAGGTACATGTATGCTGAACTAGGTCCCTTGATTTCATAATTTTCATTGTCTAACATTTGTTTTGCATACTACACTTTGATCTCCATTGTCTATAAGCATCACTGAGTATGAGGGTTACTGAGAAATTTTTTCTTAATAGTATGTTCTTTTGTATTTAGTCTGTTGGATGATTGAGCTGCATGCATATCCTAAACATTTTTTTGTAGTAATCATAATAAAGCAATAGATTGCCTCTATTATCATAGATTACCTTTTGTTGAATACCTTGCCACAAATAGCATCATAAAAGATTCTTGGCGTATAAAATTCAGAAAGTCATAGTTTTAAATTTAATTAACTGAATTGTTTGTGGAGATGTTGCTTTTATTATTTACATTTTAATGGAATCATGCAATTGGGATTCTTTTTTTAAGCTGTCACACCTGTTGATGTTGAATAATCATTGACTGCTTATGAATCCAATGGCAAATTAATTATCAAGAGCTCTTGCTTATATCTATTTACCTGATTTTCCATCCTTGTAAAATTTTGAATTATACGAATTTTGTTATAGCTTTATTCTCTGATTGATACTTTAATACCATGTTTGGTTACACTGAAAAACACTTGGAATGCTTAAATATTGCCATCTGGTCATATGCATGCTCATGTTTCAGCTGATTCTGTTCAAACTTTTGCTTTGCTCGTCTATACTATTAGCAACTTAACGTCTAATCAATTGACTAATTGTTTTCTATTTCAGATCTATGATATCTTCCAGCTTCTCCCTTCAAAAATTCAGGTTGGTGTGTTCTCTGCCACAATACCTTCAGAGGCCCTAGAGATAACCACGAAGTTTATGAACAAACCGGTTGGGATCCTTGTTGAGTTAGATGAGCTTACCTTGGAGGGTATTAAGCAGTTTTACATCCATGTTGAGAAGGAAGAGCAGAAGCTAGATACACTCAGGGACCTCTACATGACACTAGCCATCACTCAAAGTGTCATCTTCGTGAATACTCGTCGAAAAGTTGATTGGCTCGCTGACAAGATTAGGAATTGGGGCAAGATTAGGAATTGGGAGCCCACTGTCTCAGCCACGCATGAAGACATGAACCAGAACACTAGGGACATTATATGCGTGAGTTTTGTTCAGGATCCTCTTGCGTGCTCATCACGACAGACCTACTTGCTGATGTCATTGATGTCCAGAAAGTCTTGCTTGTAATAAACTATGACCTACCAGCACAACCGAAGAACTATCTCCATCGTATCGGACGAAGTGGGCACTTTGGGAGAAAGGGTGTTGCTATAAATTTTGTATCCCGCGATGAAGAGAAGATGCATTTTGATATTCAGAGGTTCTACAACGCGGTGATTGACGAGCTGCCTTCCAATGTTGTGGACCTCATCTAAACCATCTCCTTTTAAAATTATGATAATATTGTCAAAAAAATTTCTTGTATATGCATCACTATTTGTTTTTGTGATATTTTTCTATTCTTTTACTAATTTGGTTATTTTGTCATTCTTCTCAGCAAAAGCTAATTAAAGAGAAGGAAGAATTAGAGAAAAAACTAAGTTGCTGTAGAATTGTTTTGCAACAAGTCAAGGATCAACAGCAGAACTTTAAAGAAAGTATTGGTGAACCAATAAGAAAATTGGATATGATGACCGTGGATGTAGAAGTTCTGGAGGTTCGTTTGCATATTATTTTTATTCATAATATTGTTACTTGCACAGAATATATATAACATTGTTTTTTCATATATTAGAAAACGTGTATTTTTCAAAAAGAACAAATACAATTATTGCAAAATCAGCTTGCTGCTTCAAATGAGAGATTAAAGGTTAGTAATGCTTATATGTTTTTCATTTAAATTGCTTATCTATTTACAAGAAATACAAATTTGTTTTATTCTATCATATAAATTGCAATGTATTCAAACTGCATTCTCTGTCATTTTTGTAGCAAGCTATGCTCGAATATGATGGACAAAAGACAATTATAAAAGACTTAGAAAATCGTCTTGAGTTTCATATTTTAGGAGAGAAATTGCGTAAAAAGGTGCATAATAGCTTATTGGTACATTTTAAATATTTTAGTGTAAAATTCAATATCTCAATAAACATATGAATGTGATTTGCTTCCATATAGATCAAGGAACGGATTGCTTAAACATTAAAACGTCACAGGTATTGCAAGGATTTGAAGCTGTCAGCATATACATGGAAAATACTAAGAAAGAGATATTGCTAGATGACTATTGGATGATTGACTTAACTGATGAATAGGTAACTGGGCTTGTTTTCCACCTCGTTCTTCAACGATGAGATTACAGGCTTATTTTTTTAGTTGACACTAGGTATGTAAATCTTTGGCTCGATTAATCTTGGATGAACAATCCGACCATGTGAAAGTTTTCCACCGGCCATCAGGATAAATTGGAGAAGTAAACGTGGAGGCCCATCCTAAATTCTCAGATCCGCTATCTATAAAAGAGAAAATCCTTTGTAATGCACCTAAGTCTCGCATGAATTGTTGTTCTTTATTCTCCCATAGTTTAATAGAATTTACCTAACTGGGCCACATTTTACACCATTCAACTAAATTTGGGCTAATGTGTCAACGTTATCAATTGAATTTGGGATCGAATATTTTGGCCTAGTCAAGTCGAATGGAGATGAATCTATTAGCCAATTTAGTTAAATAGGACTGAATATGTTAGCTTAGTGACCTAGTCATATCAAATTGGGATTAACTTGCCAACCCAGTCAAACTTAATTGGGCCTAATATAGTGGCATAGTTAAGTGTAATTAGGTTACTTATGCCAACCCATAGTTGGCAGAATAGTCCAAGTTGGGGTGAATTTGAAAAATAATATGCACAAGGAAAAAATCTCTGTGAAAAGTTTAGGGATAGACACATAAAGTGATGAACCCACAAAAAGTGAAAATGGTGGGTCATGAATTTATGTGTCTATCCCTGAGCTTTTCTCTGAAATTTTCTCTGTGCCTATCATTGCTCGGGTGAATATATGACCTTGCCAAATGGGATATGACTGAATATATTGGCCCAATTAAATTAAGTTGGGCTAAATGGGTCAATCAACATTTTTAAATTGGGCTCAATGTGTCTGCTGTGAAACCGGAACTTGGTGAAATATGGGTTGAATATGTTGTCACTGTAAATCAAAATTAATCTAGACTATTAAATTAAAACAGTCTTTGTTCTGTTGCCGACCTATTTAAATTGATTCCCTGTGGGCCTAGCTAATGGCATAGAGAAGTATATTTGCGGTCGGCGGGCTAAGGCCTAATAATGTATATTTGGGTCCATTTGGTACCTATAGGGTTTGACTAAAAATCCGGGTCAAGGGTGATCGCTGTCGTGGAAGGATGTTTAAGAGGCAAGGATTTGTCGTTCCTAAGCAGGAGGAGTCTAGCCATCCTCCGTTTCTGGCAATCCATCCACGCCTTCGATCGAGACCCAGCTCAAGTGCATCGTGCAGAGTCGATGTTGGAGTACATCTTCTACAACATACCACCCTTCGCCACCGGACTCAACTTCGATCACATCCTAGCCGACGTCATCAAAGACATTGTCCCCCTCTACCATTCCCTTAATGGTCACCATGTCATCCACCGTTTCGACTGCGACTGCCATGGCCTCCCCCAGGCCCGGCCCAAGGCATAGGCCATTATGGCCTATGCCTAGGCCCCAAGTTTATTATTATTATTATTATTATTATTATTAAAAACAAATAAATAAATTTAATGAATACAATTCCATGGGATGTTTCGGTTCCTGTGTAGAATTTATTCTTGATTCCTTTATAAGTTTCTAATGACAATTGCATGCAGACCTTTTAAATTTTGACAAACATTATTTTCCAACGGCAACTTTAAATTTCAATTAATTTCTCATTAACTATAATTATATTATTATCTTACAATTATATCTAAATTAAAGAAACTTATTTCTATTATTATCTTACAATTTTATCAATGGTGGTAGACTCTTGTATGGAATTATATTATTATCTTACATTTTTATCATCGGAGGTAGACGTCCGCATGATCGCACCTCCCTCATCGGCTCATCTAGTAATATTTTTCCCTCTTTTCTTATTCTTTGAAATATTTTTTTTTTGTTTTTTATGAATAAAAAATTAATATATTTTTTTTAAAAAAAATTAAACCTGCCATTGTCGGTCCCAAGTCCGAATGAAAAAGGGTGAGAAAAAATTCTATTTTTAAAAAAAATATTAAGAGTTTTTTTTTGCCTAGGGTCTCATCGAACTTTGAGACGGCCCTGGCCTCCCCATTGAGTCTGAGATCGACACCCAACTCGGCATACAGAGTTGGGAGGACGTCCTTGCTATGGGATCTGCTGTGTACGACGAGGAATTTAGGTAGATATTACTTTTG
>JBBPFQ010937332.1:0-11364 GCA_037974815.1 Kaempferia elegans
GGCAGAATCAGAGCAACCAAAGTACCTCGTTCCCATCCGCAATCGGTCGAGGAGGGAAGGGCGATAAGGAGAGAGGCGGCAGGCGACCTTGGGAAGACGCTAGCGGAGGAAGAGGCGATCCGAACTGAGAGCCATGGAGCGATCTGTGTGCCCAAAAAGAAAACTTCTCGATCAGAGCAGTTTCGCCTTTTTACGAAAATAGGCAAGGAATCCTCAACGGTTTCACTTTGGCGAGCTCGTCGTCATCGTCGTTGTCAGGGGAGGTGCGAAGTTCTTCAACGGGAAAACACAAAATGACTCGGGAATATTAAAAGTGGTGTGGATGGTTCAAAGGAGAGAGAGTTGACGTGGAACATTGTGTTAGAAAGTGACGAGGGTAAACATGGAATTTGCTACGTTATTTAGTAATTTTCAAAGTTGCATACTTTGTTTGGGTATTTCACAAACTTATATACTGGGTTCAGTAAAAAGCCGAATTGAGAATCATAGAGGAATCTTAATGAACAGCTCAATATCACAGATAAGTCAAATTCGAATGTGTAATTTGATTTTACATTATTTATTTAATTTTTTTTCCCTAAGGCTTTGGGTCGGTGTAATAATTAAGACATAAAATATTATCACATGAGATTTTAGTATCAAAACTCAGGGGGCGTTTGGTTGGTGGGTTTAGGAATGAGGGAATGAAATGATAGTAAATAATAGTATTGGATTATAGGTTTGCGAATGAGAATTTGGGAATGATTTCTAAATATATGGGAATCAACAAACTCATATGTCCTGGGAGTTTCATTTTCATTCCCATTTTTATTTCTCTTCAAAAAATTTTAAAAAGTAAAAAAATTTAAAAAAATTTAAAATTTTAAATTTTAAAAAAATAAAAAATTTAAAAATTAAAATTAAAAATTAAAAAAATAAAATAAAATAATTGAAAAAATAAAATAAAAAAATTAAGTCATTTATAAAAATAAAAAATGAAAAAATTAATAAAACAATTAAAATTTAAGAAAACATAAAAAATTTAAAGCAAAAAAAATAAAAAATTTAAAAAAAATTAAAAAAAATTAAAAAAAAAAGATAAAAAAAATAGGTGAAAAAGGAAATAAAAGAAAATAAAAAAATTATGAAATATAGAAAAAAAAATCTAAATAGATAATTGAGGAAAAAAGAAGAAAAAAATAAAAAAAAGAATTTAAAAAAAAAAAGAATTATACCTAAACAGAATTTATAAGCCAAACAGTAATATTGAAATGGTTAAACTAATTCTCATTCCAGCCTACTATCAAACACATTCTCATTCTCATTCCTGCCTCTCAAATCAAACGCCACCTTTATATCTTAACAATTTACACTAATATCTAATAGATACCAATGATTTACCTTCTCCATATTAGCCAATTGACACAAACAGAACAAATAAATCACCTTTTTTGAATATGTAATTCAAACCCTCATTACCTATAAAGCCTGTCCCACTTATTACCATCACGAGTCAGAGTTTTAAAACAAAACAAAATGGCAAATTGACTAATTATATATCGTCCCACATTCTAAGATACTTAAATATTCCAACCACATTAACACAGCAAATCAGCACAGATTTAAATCGACAGCAGAAAATAACAAACAATTGCAACCCTCCCGGCCTAACTCCAATTGTGTTTACAAGACATGCATCCAGATCTGCACGTCTGAAACCTGGGATATCTTAAGAAGACTGCTTGCCACTCGTCATTTTTTGTTCTTGGAGCTAAATAGCATTAAGCATAGTGGCAATACAAGTACAGGTACTAGCCTTTAGATGATTACTTCTTTCTCCTAGATGTAGTGATGATTTCTGGTAACTGAAGAGGAGCAGTCAGAGTCCAAGTCGTGGATTTATTGATGACATGCTTGCCTTTGCATCCCAATTGTTGAAAGTATGGTTTCAAAGACATTGTAGTCACCTTCAAGTCTTTTGCGATATCAGTGGGATCAGTTTGAAAAGAATCCACGAAAAGTGTGAGCACTAAGATGTACCCAATCATAAGTTCGCTCTTCTCAGCCGTAAACTTGCTTGAGTTTGGATCTAAAAATGTCCTAGTGAAGCTCTGATACGATGCACGTGGAATCTTTAGATGCTCAATATGTTCATGCTTTTGCCGATCCCAAAAACGGCAAAGAAGAGAGATGTATGAAAGTATGCAAGCTAGCTCTTCCTTTTCTTTCTGATTCTGTGAAGGAAAAAACAATTGGTTAATTTGTACTGAAGGACAACAAATTACTTATATAAATATTGAATTAGTGTGATTGCAAGGCACAAAGGATAAAGACCTTAATTGATATTGCTATATCTAAGTTAGATTCAAATTCTTTGGTTCTCAAGTACCAAAAATAAAAGAATTTGCAAAATTATATTATGAAGTCTTTGATAGACTCACCCATGGTTTACAGAAGAACAAAAGGTGCTCTCCCAATTATACAATTGATAGATTACTTTGAGTTTTTCTTGATTAACTTTGGCATAAGACTCCAACTAGTTGACTTTTCTCAGGTTATAGTGCCATCGAGGAAAGAAGAATGTGACTTTTCTTGCTAGTGTCTATTGAAACTAGCCCACAAGTGTAGGACTGCCTACATAATTATACTGACTAGGTTTTAAGAGAAAAGAGAAGTATGCCTTGTGATCACATCATAAGAATGCCAGTCATTGCCATCCAGGATATAGGCTAGCATGAGATTCCAATAGGAAATAAAGAGCATTAGTTCCAAAGTTGTAAAATCATCAATCACATTCGATCTGCATGAATTGGTTAGAAGGCACTAACATTCAGGCAATGCGTGTGATTATGTGAATGCTAAATTTATGCATTAATGCAAACAAATAAGAGCAAGAGATTAAAAAAAAAAAACACTAAGTCATTATGACAGAAGATAAATCATAAAAACACAAGCATAAAGTAATAAAGTCAATGTGCTAGATTAATGTACCTTAATTTCCCTTAGCTTATGCCTACGGTTGTAGACAAAACTTGGATAACTTTTAGAAGAAATGTCAGTTTCAGACTGTAACACCTCCACAATGCCAAAGAGGTCATCTCTTTCAATTATGGGAATAATCTCATCCAGATGATAAGCTTTATCTGGTGTGTCAGCAGAAAGATCATGAGGTGGAATGTTACGAGGAATGGATTCCACAGCATCCTCGAGAACATCATTCCCTTCATCAGTATCATGATTAATACTGTTGATGTGTTCATGAGCTGAAGCATCATTCCGCTGGCTAAAAAACGATTTCCATCTTTTATCCTGCAAATGGTCGCCATATAAATTGCATATCAACTAGACATCATACATTGCACACAATGATCCATTAAGAAGATAGGAATATGGAACAGTGGTAGGCAGCTGCATATGATTTCTACTGAGTCACGAGATGATTATCAAAGAAACCTCTAGCGGACTACATTGCGCACAATGATCCATTAGGAAGATAGGAATATGGGACAGTGGTAGGCAGCTGCATATGATTTCTACTAAGTCACGAGATGATTATAAAAGAAACTTCTAGCGGACTACTTTGGACTTCAGATAACTACAACCGAGACACTAGAGAACTATTTAAGGTTCCCATTCAATAGTGTAGGTATTAAGTACCAAGACAAAAAAAAAAAAACATACCGAGTCCCTGTCCTTCTTTGTCCCGTACATTAATGTAAGATCTCGGACTTTTCTTTCTACTTTGTTTGTACCAACACTCTCTTCTGCTAAACCTTCTGAAACTTCTGTCTCAACAAAAGAATTTCCTTTCAATCGTGGTTCCAATCTTAAGATCTGCATTCATCAAGGTAAGGCTTAACAAATAGATAAGTAGAATAATGTATAACACAAACATCTTGCTGAAAATCAAAGGGAATAATTTATATCAATCTATAAAAACTCGAGTCAGTTGCTTATCGGTGAAAGAAAACCCCTAAAAAGTAGAGCGTAGATGAAGGGGAAAAAACGGAGCTAGAATCATAAAAGAGCGATCTTTTCGGGATATGTTACCTTGTTGGAAGCGATGGGCACAATCTTAAGAGTCTGCGATTCCTTGTCGAGCACACCGACTGCATAATTACATATCTGAGGAACCGCAGCCTCTCCAGCGTAGCTCCTACCGACAAAATCAACGCTAGAACCACTAGGGCTGACAACGAGCTCAAGGCGATTGGGCCTCCTCTTGTTCCTGAAGACCTTGATGTTGGGATCGCCGTTGGCGTAGCTATGGGGGTCGAATCCGGACGGGAAGTAACCAACGATGGGAGCGACGCGGTCGGCGGCCTCTGAAACACCCTCCATCGCAACATTCACTCGCTTCCACTTCCGCTTCTTGCTTCCACTTCGGGCAACGGAGGTGTCTCCCGCCATGGCCTGTCGATCGCGTCGAGACTTGGTTTCTTCGATCCCTAGGGTTTTACGACGCCGAAGTTGCTTTCGAGGAATTTATAGTGATCGGCCTTTCACGTCGGCCCATGAAACTGGCCTATTCATAAATTAAACCCAGTAATAAGATAGAATACTCAAATTATTTAAGATATTTAAATAATTAAATCTTCGTATAAAATTATAACGAATCATAATTTAAGTACATTTGTATTATCTTCTAAATTTCTATATTTAAAAAAGCAGTTATAATTCATTAAAATACAATATTATATATATTTTTAAATATTTAAAAAAATTAAGATTATCTAAAATAATTTTACAGCAATTTACATAAGCAAGTGAACCAGTTAAGTTTCATTATTATCCATTTCACTATCCAAGTTTCAAAATATCTATATTGCCTAGTATATTTCCGAAATGCCCCTTCTTTTTCTTTTTAGCTCCATTAGCAATTTCATCCAAAAAGAATTTCAAATCACCTTAAACCAAAATCAATGTTCAAATTAAAAGTAGTGAATTAAATTGAAAATACATTTTAAGTTTTTATTGCACTCATTCATTCTCAATTTACGCTATTGAATTCAAATATAAGAGCATAAGTATATTAAAGAAGTTTTCAAGAGTACATTGGCTTTTAAGTGGTCTATCAACCAGTTGATGAACCAACATCATTTGAAAATTTAAAAGTTTGATATTTTCCAAATTAAGGGAGTCCTAGGAATTCATTGATGATGTTAGTTAGTGAGTATCCTTGTCTAGAGCTTTGTAATGACCTCGTTATAAATTCTATTGAGCTTTTAAAATTTTAAAAATTCACCATTCCTAATTTATACTATTGAATTCACATCTCAAAGTATGGATACATTAAGGAGATAATTTTACAAATTAATCATAGAAATCAAAATGAATCATCTATAATAATTTAATTATTTTATTGCCACTCAATTTAATGGAATGAAGAAAACACCATATTACTTTTTAAAAAAATGATTAATTAGGATATGTAACGTCGAACCTGGGGTGATCAGTCCTGTCTCATGGAAGTTTCCCACCGGCCGGTAAGGTAAATCGGGAAGTACTCACAGTAGACAACTCAGAAGTCCACTATCCTTTAGTTGTACGTCCCATTTGTTTCATATTTCTTAAACTCATAGATAAAATAGTTTCATTATAAATCCAATACTTTAAAACATAAGTTTATTCTCCACAGTGCAAATATTTATTATTTGCTAACAACTCAAATGAAATGAATGACCACAACTTCAAAAACTAATCACCTCAACTCAATCATCCTAATTACAACACAAATCTATATATTTTTCATAATCTAAAATAGGTAGTCGATTGCTTGCTATCATCAGTATCACACCGTATGACCCCCTTGAATGACATCGATATTTAATTTCTTCAATCTAACAACAGATTCAACATGCCCTCTTAGTGTGTGCATCTCTTCCAACCTGCAAGAGTAATATTAAACATTGTCAAGTAACTAAACCCCAAAATGAATGACTAGTTTATTTACCCTAATAAGATCAACAAATTATATATAGTTGTGCCTTATGAAGACTACTTTAAGTGAATTTGGTTGCATATATTGGAGATCACCAACAATTTTAAGCTGTTCTAGTCTCCAAGTTTCATAAACCATCTATTAGTTTTTGTTTGTAGGATGAACCGAAAAGTCGTAAGGCGGGAATTTACTTTGAACAAAGTTTAGCTAGAGCTTGGAGGGTATCTTAGCTTAAGTGAAGGGTTCATGCTCTTTGAGAGCAAATTTGTTACCTTGCTATTTCGGCACGCCTCTTTGCTTGTTCAGCGATCAAAGACGGTCGTCGTCCCAGTTTTACGATATCAGAAGGTAGAAGCCCTTGCAAAGATTGCTGGGAGATCACCCATTGAGCCTCTCTATCTTCCTTCCCAAAGCTCTTTTTACTAGTAAAAGCAGTCTGCAATAGGCAATGATAGAAGTTATCAACTCTTGACTCTATAAAGGGGAGTAGAACCCCCAGAGATAGTCAATGAGGCTAACTGAGTTTGAGTAGAACCAATGAAGTTGTTACCTTTCTGTCAAATAGCAGATTCCATGCTTCTCCGCTAAGAGCATATCGAATGGCGAACTTGATTATATCGAGAGGAATGTAGAAAACCAAACTGTAAATCCATATCACACCAGCCCAGCCCCAGCCTATGCCTCTTATGTAGGCAAAACTTATATGAGCATAAACAGCAATCAAGGTGGCAACCTGCACCACAGATTGTAAAACCAGAGTTAGACTCAACAAGCTGATTATACCGAAACATCGAATAGAGATAAATTTCCTAAACTAGTTAGATTCGAGTAACTGAATTCTAGAGAACTCACCAATTGAGCTACAACAAATGCACACAGCAGAAGTGTGCCCGGTCGCTCCAAAAACGACCAACCTTGACTGCGGGTGACGAATATAAGAGCTTGACTAATGATGCTAACTTGCAGATATATAGCAGAAGACACTTCTTCGGTGTTCCCACTTAGAGTTCTAACTTTGAAATGAGTCTGTTGTTTATGGAATAAAAGAACCATCAGAAAGGGAAGGTGTTTGAACTTTGAACAATGACAATGAAGAGACAACTGTATTACCTCGAAGAAACTAGTCTCGATGATAGTCCAATAAAAAAGAATAGTAACTAATGCAAGGTATGTGCCTATAACAATGCCTGTAGTAAATATCTCTTGGAGCTTCCAACTATCCGGGTGCTTTGATGGCTTCACACGATCCTTCGATATCGTCATAATGGTCCCTGAAAGGGAAAAAAAGGATGCCATTTGGGAAAAAGAGTTGCGTGGATGATGTCGAATTCGAGAAAATAGTTAACTTTTACCATCATTCAGAATGGCTATGATCAAAACCATGAAAGGGGGGAAGTCATATTCCCATATTAAAGCAAGTAGCATGAATCCAAGCTGCCAGTGTATAAAAATGGATTAGGAATTGGCCACAGGTACAAATGTTATCGTGCCGAAATGATTCAAGAACACAAAATTTTCAGTTGGCTTACCACTATACGGATTGTTATCGATACAGCATAAATCTGCATTGTTTGCAAAGAATGACTATGAGGGCATAAACAGAAGAAAGGAAAAAAAAAAAAGAAAAAAGGAGCACTGCAAAGAAATTGATTGAATGATCACTTAGTCAAGCTTCTTAACTGTATAGTTCTTCATTCTCTGGAAGATGGCTCTGCTGGTCAAGACAGCACTTATAATGACACTCAATCCAGGTTCTGTGAGGACAATATCGGCGGCGCTCCTTGCAGCATCTGTAGAATCAGATACTGCTATTCCTATGTCTGCCTTCTTCAATGCAGGTGCATCATTTACGCCATCGCCTGTCATTCCACACACATGATTCTTTTGTTGGAGAATCCTCACAATCTCATACTTATGTTCTGAAATAAGAAAATGAATATGCATCAGAAGTTTCTTACAGAACCTCCAATTCTGAATGAAGTAGCAGTAGATTAGGTTTCAAGTGCATTAACTTCAATATTTATAGAGGTAGCACTAAATTGCAGTTTAAACCAAACATACCAGGAAAAACACCAGCAAATCCATCTGCTTTTTCAATGAGTTCATCAACAGGAAGAGCATCGTTCTCATCTTTATCGTGGCCAAACAATGATGAAGAAGGGTACATGTTGGTTCCCATTCCTAGTCGTCGTCCGGTTTCTTTAGCAATGGCTAGTTGATCACCTGCAGGAAGGTTTATCTTCTTTTAAGCACTTAAAGAAAATCAGCATCAAATCAGTGCACATTAGACATTGTGAGGCATCATTTGAGAAACAAATCAAGAATTTAAAGAGACAAGCTTTAGCAGTATCAAATCCAAGGCATGAGACGTACCAGTAATCATCTTCAAGCAAACACCGAGGTTTAGCGCCCTCCGAATGGTCTCGGCACTGTCATGCCTAGGTGGATCAAACAATGGCAATAAGCCACCGAAGACCCATGGACCCCCTGTGCTCTCTTTTGTCTTCTCAGGAACAGCCTGAAAAGATTTACTCAACAAATAAAATTAAGCAAGATCATTTTTTCTTGTTCTAGTTAACCAAGAAACTTGTAAGAATGTGTCAATTTACCTGAAAAGCTACCCCGAGTGAGCGGAGACCCCTTTCAGCAAATTTGTCAATGATTGCATGAACTTTTCCAGCTACTTTCTCTTTATTGAGGCATAGATTTAGAATCTGAAGGACAAAATAACTTCAGATTCAAGAAGAAATCAGTAGACAAGGAGCACCAAACTGTTACACAACAATAGGTGATACATAAAAGTCACCTGCTCTGGAGCTCCTTTGCTAGCTCGATACCAATTTCCATCGACATCAATGTAAGTTATAGCTGTCCTTTTGTCGACGGGGTTGAAGGGAAAGAAATGCACTTCGGTTATGTTTGCGCGTGCCTATATATTTTCAAAATCCATCTGTTATTTCTCCTTGCTCAAACCTAAAGTAGAGCCAAGATGCTACTTGAAGGATCTTAATTTCAGATGAAAGTTGTTGTTCTTACCTCTTTAGGATCAGCAAGCATGTTAATGATGGCTGTATCAATTGCGTCCTGGTTCTCAAGCCTAGAGGCTCTTGCTGCAAGCAATATAACCATGTCCTTGTCCATGTCGTCACTGAAAACCTATAGGAAAAATATCTGCTATTTGAATCCCCTTGAGACTGGTTGTTTACTAACTGATTCACGAACAAAAGTATTTCTACCTCAACTAGATTCCGATCAACAGTGAGTCGGTTCAATGTGAGTGTACCAGTTTTATCACTGCAAAGAACATCCATTCCTGCTAATTCTTCAATTGCAGTCATCCTCTTAGTAATTGCACCCTATAAATCGACATTTTGGCATGAGATAGCTTGCTGCATACAGTAGTTTTAACTCCAAATATGTACCTGTTGCGAAAGGCGATGAGACCCAATCGCAAGTGTTACTGATAACACTGTCGGCATGGCAATTGGAATCCCCCCAATTAAGAGAACAAGAAGGTTATTGATTCCTTTTCGATACGAGCGATGTTGGACCGGAAACATAACTATGATTTCAAGAATTATTCCAACAGCTATTGAACATATACAGAAGTTCCCAATTGAAGTAAGAACCTGAAAAGTTAATTGATTAATTGCTTACATTCTTTCAAAAGGAACTTGTAATCCTCTTTAGGATATCGGCGGGATGAAATATACTCAAATTTTACCTTCTGAAAGTGCCCAACTACTTCTGTAGAGTCTACCAAAAGGGCTGCTTTTCCGAAGAAAGAGTGAATACCGGTTGCAATCACAACAGCTTCAATCTCTCCTTGCTTACAGATAGAGCCAGAGAATACAAGATCACCTCTTATCTTTGTGACAGGTAAAGATTCGCCAGTAAGAGCTGACTGCATCACCATAACAGAGTCTCCATCAACATGAAATAGTCATCATATTTCCATGAATCGAACTAGCATAATGAAAATGCAGCTGAAGTTGCAAAAGATTTGCCTGATCGACTTTCAAAGGATCTCCCTCAAGCAATCGGGCGTCTGCAGGGATGATGTCGCCAAGCTTGATGCTGATGATATCTCCTGGCACGAGAATAGCAGCATCCTTCTCTTGCCATTGATCATCTCTGAGTACCTATTGGCAAAGTCTACCATTTAGAAATCAGAAATGACTAATGCTAGCTTCTTAGTAAATTGAGGCCTTATCGATTCTTCCACATGACAAATTCAATAAGTATTCAGAAGCTACCTTACACTTTGGAGCCAGGCGAGCCATGAGCGCAGCCGCAGCATCTCCAGCATTATTTTCCTCAATGAAACTAATCGTCGAATTCAGAATCAGAAGGCAGATGATTCCAGCAAAGTCTTGCCAATCGGGACCCTGACCCTAATAACCAGATGAAGAAAAAGAAATTACCACTTCAAACAAGGAGAAGCAATGAGAGAATTTACTTGTTCTCGATGGCGAAGCAAAATAAATAGAATGCATTAATCTGAGATAACTCACTCCGCCATTAGCCATCGCAATTGCCATCACTGCAGCAGCTTCCATGACCCAAGACAAGGGGTTCCACATGAAACTAAGGAACTTCAAAAACTTGTTTTCCTGAATTTAAGTGAATCATTATTACGATCACAAATCGACAGCATCAGTGACAGATCAAGCTATATAATTTGAATTCTTTGATCCAATTGATACAAATGAATAACACTGAATGAGTTTTTGCGTACTTACAGGCTTCTCCTCTAACTTGTTCAGTCCAAAAAGCTGCAGTCTTGCTTCGGCATCTGCTGAAGAAAGTCCGGTTCTAGATGTTCTTAGTTGCTCAAAGACATCCTCCAAGGGCATGCGTTCCTGTAATCGACACTTAAGCACACCTAAAAGAGTAACATCTTTAGAATGAACAATTTTCAAAGTGGTTACCAGATCTATGGAGTCTCGTCCAAAGTTTTCGGGACCAAGCAATGGTTTATCGAGCTCATCCATCTTTGAAGAACGCTTCGGTTGGTACTCAACCAGAATGATTTCGAAGAAGATCCCTTTCAAGGATTTCTCCTGAGGAGAGGTTGGAGTCTTGGAGAGGAGGTGGTGGAGCAGAGAGAGCTCTTAAGCCGGAAGCTAGGGGTGAAAGCGGGATTGGGCCGGTGGTTGACCGGAGGGTAGTCCTTCCCGCCATCTCACCCAACGGCTTTTCAAATCCATTAAACAGTCAAACCTAACCTTCCCCTGCGATCAGTATCGGCAGTGCCTTCCAATCTCAGACGTCCGTTTCTCACGTGTTCAAATCTCGATCGTCAATTAGTACGGTGTGGCCGTGCGGTACCGGTGTGGGTGGAACATGTGCTTCTATATTGATGAATGCTTTGACATTATATATATATATATATATATATATATAGGAAAATTAGTCTGCACATCCGTCCATGCGCGACACGC
>JBBPFQ010937442.1:0-11362 GCA_037974815.1 Kaempferia elegans
GAGGTACCTCCTAGAACCTTAAATCCAGTCTCATGCCCGTGGGCATGCCCTTAACCTTTTTTAGTTGGAAAGACCCTCCTTGGAGCTCATCCCAAGGCACCTTTCCCGTACTGTTACCTCCTATACACATAGTCATCCAAGTAGATAATGAAAGAGAAACACAATTAATGCGGAACCAACTACATAAATTCCAAGTAACCATGTTTTTTTTTAGCTCTAAATACAAGTAAATCATTTTAGTTCCACATGGATTGAATTAAGCAATATTCTAATTACCTATCGGCATGCCAATTTCCTTATATCAGTATAGCAAGCATAGGAGTTGTAACAGGCATATTGAAAGTAAAAGAAACATATGATTTAACCACAATCCTATGATGCGTGTGCTGTAACATGAATTCCAGGTCAAAAACTTCTTAGCCAGAGTTAATTGCTCGTCTATCTATTCTACCAATTCAATCAGGTTCAGAGGGTAAATGAAAACATGGACATGACTCATTATCATGAACCGACTAAGAATCTACTAAAACCATTAAAATCCAAATGGTAACCTAAGTAGCAGAGCAAGAACTAATTCCATCAAAGCAATTAGTATCAGATGTGTGATAAAGATAACATTAAATCCCAATCTCAGCTATGATAGATCAACCACATAACTAACCCTAAAATCTCAAAATCGTTCCGGAAGAAAAATCCCGACAACCCCCAATCTTCAACCTTAAACCTAGGAGCAAGGAGAAAGAAATCCCCGGCAAAATCGATACCTTTCTCCGATTGCAAAAAGGCCATAAAAGAAAGCAAAAACTCAATATTCGATTCCAATGCTTCGACCTTTCCTGTCCAACCTTGTTCCTCATCTAGATCTAAATAAGAGAAAGCTACTTGCCTGCCTTCGTTTCCCAACCTCCGGTGAGACTCCATCAAGAATTTCCACGAACCTCTGCTGCTTGGAAACAAGCTTCGTCGCCGATCTCCTCCGACCTCGGTGTAGCGTGGCGCTCGGATTGTAAGAGAGGAATCGCCCCAAACCATAGAGTCGCGGAAACCAGGGGTTTTCGGCCGAACCAACATCAAGGAAATGGGCCGGGCCTATTTAACCATTATTTCCTTGCCTATCCCAAATTCATTACCTCTCAACCAAGTCACTATTCCTCATTAATCCTTTTAAAGCCTAATAGTTATCCCGAAATTCATTGCAAAATTTAATATCATTATATTATCAACCTGAATCACCTTAATTATCATTTTGTGTTTAATTAAATTCCTAATTTAAACGTTCCCGGCTAGGTGAACCTTACAAGACCTAGCGGGGTTAGACGATGGAAGATTTTGTTGGAAACTAAGCAATGAAAGTCCTAGTGAGACTAGGTAGAGGAATACCTAGTTGAAAACTAGACAAACTCAGTTGGAAACTAGGTTAAGTCACAAGATAGGTTGCGTCCAAAATCTGATACAAAGTTGCTCCAATTGGAACGACAGTATACATTCAACATTTGAAAAATAATATATTGTGAAGAGAACCTGCAAGAACAGCGCAGTTTTCAGTATGCCAAACAAGAATAACAATGGGACCGAGTAGTTTCCAATAAATTCTATATCGCCAAATCCTTGACGGGATTACTATAGCTTGTGCATTTGCTGCCGTGTATACTCCCAAAGTGCTATGGCACCACTAACATGAACATTGAGTGACCTGATGATCCCCAGTTGAGGAATCTCAACACAGCCATCCAGTACATGGATAATATCAACAGGAATACCTTCCTTCTCACGGCCTAAGACCAGAACCTGCCAGTGAATGAGGTGTATCACTAGTGTACAAGATTCCATCGAATTTGAGTAGGCAATGAGCAAAATATTGCTTACTGTTTTTGTAGGGAAGGAATACTGATCAAGGCGTGTGCTGTTTGACGTCTGTTCAAGGCCCAAGATAGAAAAACCTTCTTTTCTTTTCTTTTCCAGGAAACCTCTGATATTGGAAATTGGAACCTCTATAATAGGTACCCATTTCTCAGCTGTCACACTGTGGGAGAAGGATTTGTTGAAGACTGGATTCTAAATACAAGGAATTTACTCATGCATAAAACACATCCAAATCTAAGGAATCAACCAATGACAGGGCTTGGATGTTTCAATGATATATTTGGGTTAAGTTTCTTCTCTACGATGAATACATTCTTCTGGAACTCCAACAATGAAAACAAGCAAACATAAAACCAAAAATTTTCAGATGTCATGTTCGCTAACAGTTGATAAACAAAATATGGCCTGTCTGATCGAGTAGCATGAAGAGAATGACTTACCAGTTAAAATAACATGTTTTCAAGACATGAGAAGGAGATTTCAGATGTTTTACCTCATATCCCTACTGATCTTACAAATATTGATAGGAACTTTAAAAAAAAAAAAAAAAAAAAAGCAGGCTAAATGAATTTTGCTGGACACCTTAAACAGAGATACTTCAAAATTTTAAATTATCTTATTTTCTGATACCATTTCTTTTTATTTATTAAAATTTTCATCAACTCATATTGTTCCTCAATAGGGATACTGAAAAATTTGCTTCAACACCACCTAACAAAAAGGATTTCAAATTAAGTGTGGAGATATGTGTTATCCGATCACAGTTTGCTAGTTCCAAGGAGAATAGAATTTGATTTTCTTAAATAAAATTATGGAACTCAATCTGCATAAATGAAGTTTTAGACTACTGTAACTACCTTAGAAGGATGACAAAAGAAGAAAAATCTAACCTGATAAGTTGGAATTGCTTGTCCTGTAGAATGCTAGCATCGGCAATAACCAAACCAGCTGCTTTAAATATCTATCCCCAAAAGAAATCCTTTCAAGTTTAATTCAAGAGAACACTATGCAGTCCAGCACATGCAAATAATAATTACCTCACAAGTTCTTGCTAAGCCAGCAAGATTTGGTATACGGTCAATCAACGAAGCTACAAGAATAAACTGTTGTTTCTGTTGTCTTATTCTCTCCAAAGCTTGATTCCTAACTTGCAACACTGAGCCAAATAGCTGGTCTTCCTTCTCAAGGTCTGAACACATAGCATGGATCCTAAATGAGTTATGTTTACAGTACCAGTTTAATCAAAGATATAAAAGAAGTTTCATTTCATGGATCTTATTACTACACAACGTAAGCTAACATCTTATAATTGTCGAGAAATTGCATCAAAACTATCTAGGAATAAAAGAACTACTACATGTTTTCTATCCAAGTATCAGACTTCTATGTTTTCGACATGTAGATACATTACCTGTGACAACTAGCATAGGTGACAAAGAAGAAAACTACAATGCACATACAACTCTAGAGGGAATGTTGCATATTGGTAAAACACCAATAACACTGACAATCATGTCATTAATGAATTTAAGCATATAAATTATTAAAATAAGACGCCATAGGAAACTAGGGGTTTCCTGCAGAAAAGATGTCTCCAAGAAGAAATTTACCCGAGAGTAATCTTGGAAACTCAACATCACTAGCCATGGCAATACTATCATCGTCAATAGAGGGCATAACTTCCTTCGGCAGTGTGATTTTCCTCTGGAAATCCAAGTTAATATCCTTCAACATTGCTTGTGGTTCTTTAGAACTGCCATCAGATAATTCTGCCATGTCTTTGCACATATTTGTAGCATCAAAATGCTCATTCTTAATGATCATGGCATCCTTAGCCATGGAGAATCTAAGATCCTCTCTCACACCCTATATGTAGGGATGAAACATCAATAATTAACAATAAATATACAAGAGATCCAGATAACCAGTACTTACATTTAAAAAGTTCATTACTTTTTCCATCAGTGAAATAGGCACACATTCAAACTCAGATCCCTACGCAAGGAGGAAACGGACCTTTTAAGAGTAAAGAACCTAAAGAACCCATCTTTTATAGTGAAAAAAATTATCCATGACACTACGTCATTTAAGACACATCTAGCTAATTGTATAACAGAAATTTGATAACTTAAAGGGGGAACTAGGAACTTATAGAGTTGAATATATTTAACCTCTTTCTGGACATCAAACACACCAGAAGGGGTTGCAGATAACTTGGGATCAAAAGCATTAAGCAGGCCTTCCATTGATGCCCTTAACCTGAATGAAAACAAAGATAAATCATCAAGTGCTAAGATAATGCATAAAAAGAGGTTAATGAATGAGCTATGTTCCAGAAAAATGTAGTCAATGCTTCATTATCTTGCAACATATTCCTACGTAGTAAAATAACCACTTAAAATCAATAATATTTCAGCTTTAAACACAAAAATAATAACATTCAAGCCTTTTATATCGCGGAAGTAACCTATAAGAACAATAACCAAATTTGAGTCATGCTCAGTAGATAGAGAAAAACATCGTGATTAGAAGTGCCTTTTACTGTAAAATCAATTGATTAAATTCCAATAAAAAATTAGAAGTGCATTTGATGTACAACTTCACACTGTTCATACACCACCTTCGCATTGCCAGGACATGGACATCCATACAATTCCATATGTGGTGAAATTCAGATTGACCACAGAGACTCAGTTCCTCCTCCGCAACATTTGAGGTCACCTCTCATTAAAATTCCAATGTATCCAACCTAGTGGAATGTTTGATGGCAATCAAATCATCATTATAGGACACAAATTTAATAGAAATAATTATCTCCAATAATCCCAATTGGTGATCATGAGATATGAAGCCAAGGAAAGGGTGATTTACCAACAAGATAGAAGAAAATTTGCTTCATTTTGGGACAATAGGAGAATTATCAAAAGCAATGAGGAAAATTTATTCATATAAATAGGATATCTCAAAGTTCTTTGAGATAGAAAATATTCTACATGATTTGTGGCAAGGAGAAATGACAGTGACCCAATATTTCAACACTCTCACACACTCTTGGTAGTAGGTTAATATATGCGAAGAATATTCACAGAGTTGCCCTGAAGACAAAGTCTAAGTATAGGCAATTTGATGAAAGAAAAACATATAAATTAAGAAAAACCCAATATTGTTAACATTGTCACAAGCTTGGTCACAATAAGAAAACATTTTGGCAGATTCAAGGTAAACTTGTAAATTGTTGTTGTCTAGTATTGGATTAACTTCAACTTACAAGGACTTCTTATGCCAAGAGACTCCTCATCTCCATGACTTCACTAACCAAGAAGCCTTTATGCTTTCAAGACTTCAACTACCTAAAGTTCGATCACCACTAACAAGTATCTAGTCCTCAATGACGTACCGGACTTTCTTCATGTGTCAGACATTCAGTCCTCGTTGACTTGCTTTGACTTTTCATCAACAACCAAACATCATATCCACCTTGAGATGTTTGGACTTCCATTGTCCACTCTCTTATTGGACTTTTCATCGCCAACACTTATTGAACTCTCATCTTCCAAGTTTCCAATCAACCTGAACCCACTTAGACTTCCATATCAAGTACCCGATAAACCTTGACTTAGGAGCTGATTATATCAATAATCTCCCCAACAATCTCCGAAACATGTTTCAATAGCAAACATATTACTCAAACATCAAAACACAATTCATACTATGGTCATTCATGATCACAAGACAATTGCATCAGGAACAAGTTCTTATGAAACATCAACATGCAGAAGGCGATGAGTTGGAAAACAAGCATAAATAAATAGCAATATTAGCATCAAACCAACGTAGTTGGAAAACAAGTATGGATCAAGCCAAATAGTTCCATAACTTTCTTGAAAACTAGATGCTCAATTAATAAATGGTTAGGAAAAAAAATTGATAACAAAATACAATCAGCTAGAAAATAAATAAATAAAAATCATACTTGACACAGTCTGTATTTTCTGCCAAATATAACCTCAAATCCCCAAAACACTTCTCCGCTAGCGATGCAACTTCTGAACCATTATTTACCATAATCGGCCACAATTTGCATAAAACATGATAAACAAGTAGCTGAAACATCAAAGGATGAGAAACCAAGAGAATCTAATATGATTACCAATGCTACAAAATTTCACAACTTGAATTAAGCAAATACAGTACCTGAGTAAAACCACGTAGACTGTGATGATGTGAGGTTAATAATGGAATTATTGGAGGAAATAATTCATTTAAATGTATTCTTTGCGCAACAAGGTCACTTTCATGACGTATCACATTAGTTGCTATAAATACATATGAAGAAAGTGCCTAGACAAAGCAGTCATCCTTTTAGTTGATCAGAATTGAGATGAGATTTTTAAGTCAGTAACACTAAATTACCTGTGGCCGCATGTTATAGTTGTGAAAAATAGGAATTAATTGCTCTTCGGCCTGAAACAATTATGACATAAATTACCAAATGCACTTAAGTTCCAATTACAGTTTGCAAAGGGAAAAAAAGAGACACATAGCATTTTCCCCTTTAATAAATGCAAACATCTAGATGCAGCCTTGCCAACTAAGACAATTGCAGATTAGGAAGAAAAGTGAAACTTCTTTGTGCAATGATAACAGAATCCAGATATTGCAACCTCAAGTAACTCTAGATGCTACAACATTCTATTCCAGAAATGTGTTCCTGAATTTAAAAGGGGAAAGAAATTGAAACCTAACACTATAGAAATTGGGCATATTGCCCAAAGGATGCACATAGGGGGGTTTTTTCTTTTGCTCAAATCATGCACCACAAATTGTTTTCTTCAGAACAAGCCCCTCCTTTTTATTACATACCCAAGAGACCTCGATCCAAATGGAATTAAATCCTTCTTTATAGTTTTTTTAAGGTTTGAAACTTAAGTATCTTAGACAAATAAAAGTATCATTAAATTTGCAAGACCAAAATCAATAAAAATAAATATTTTCAATTTAAATGGATATTAAGGTGTTTTCTCAATATAATGATAATTTTATACTTAATAAGAGTTTTTTTTAACAAAAATGACTAGAATATTCTAATTCAGAGGAGGCATTAGTACATTTCAAGAGTCAAAATGACTTTTTTAGGCATCAAGGTATATATATATATACACACTTTATGACCCTACCATTGTCAAAAAATAAATTAAATAAAAATGATACAATCATTTTGCTCCTTGGACTCCTAGGAAATTACATCCAAGTTAATATAAGGTCTTTCCAAGTAGCAGGCAATTAACCCACTACCTACTACCTACAAGGTCGGTGGGCACTTAGGCAGAGGCCAAGACCATTGATATTAAAATTCAATAAAAAAGAAAATTCAATTTAAAATGGCTAATATTAATGTATTATATATTGACTCATTAATATATCAAAATTTACAAATAAGTTATAGAACATCAACGACGACAACTAAGTCTTTATCCCATTAAGAGCGGTCGGGTAAATAAGTTATAGAATGATAACCATAAGAAAAACAACAATAACAACCAAATCTTTATCCAAACTAATTGGGGTCAACTATATGGATCCTCCTATTTTACCTTGTTTTATTATTGCTAATAAGTCTTCTTTGGTCTCTCTCACATCACCTATCTAAGGCATTTTATGGCCGCCTATGTATATATTCATATCATGTTAAATGCGTTCACTCGAAGTTTTTCCTCAATAGGATTTTCTCAGGTCGAAGAATTTAAGAATGACCAATCTTGGCATGGAGCACTAAATGTAGTGAGAACTCTAGTAGTTATATGATTAGGTAATGTTGGGTATTCATTGATTGGGTAACATAAAGTTATAGTTTGATTAGAGCTTCTTGTGTCTCAAGGAGGAAGCATAGGATCACTTGTCAAGATAAAAGTATTCATAGCATGTTGACCGTTTCTTAATGAAAGTAAATTACCAATCTACTCTTTTTCAATTAATGATCGTTGAGATTAAATTAGAAGTTTTTTGGATTTAAAAGCGATAAATTAAGGAGAGTTTCTTTTAATATTTGGCTACAGTAACTTGGATTAAAGAACTAGAAATCAAACCATTCTAATAACAGACTATAATGAGATTGTAGTTTTCTTGTATCGGTCAGACTATTCAATCCAAATCTTCATTTTATGATGTCAAACTCTTGAAATATGTGCTCACAGCCTACACCCCTATAACTAATTAGGACATTTGAAACATTTTCTTTTTGGTTTAAGAACATTTGAAACTTGTAATAGATATATAAGGGAGGAATTCCCAGTATATATGATAAACCTCATAATTATAATTTCCCCTAGCAATTCCTTATTGAGACTTGAAACACTCACCAAAGATGGAAATTTTAAATAAATTTGTATTGCAAAAGTCTCTAAATACTGTCTTACAGCTGGAAGGTTGTTTCTCTGCAGGAAAAAGAAATACATATTATCAGGTAACATTTCAGGAACCACTGTGAAGAAGCATAAAAACGAATATAAACAAAATAGTAAAGTAACAGACAGTTTCAGTATTTTGAATTCTGACTCTGATGGGAACTACTTCTATGTATCATCCTTTGTTCCCATAAAAATACAGGCATTGAATTTTTTTTACACAGTGATAAACCATGCAAAGCATAACCCTTTTTTTTTTGTCTTAGCCTTATAATTGTGACTGTTATAATGATATGTTCGGTTCTGCATAAGATATTATTTTGCTGCATTTGCTATGTAATAGTCATATACGCATTACATATACGTGATATTGTTCTTTTTTATTCAGAATACTACAATTTCATCACTCTTAACTTGGAACCAAAACTGGCAAAATTAAGCCTTTACTTTTTAAGGTTTTCTTTTTTCTAATACCTTATTTCTGTTATTTGCTTTTCTCAAAAACACACACACGCTACCTTATTGGTATCAGAGCTAGTTTAAAGAGATGACTGCTCTAGCCTAATCTTTCTGTTAAGGTATGAAGGGAAGGTGGTAACGGTTTCATCTTCCAAACAAGGCCAAACAAATAAACTCCACCCTAGTTTTTGGGGACTGTAGGTGTTAACCAGGTCTTGAGCTGTTGGTATTAAGCAAACTAGGTATAGGTAAACGAACAGGTCCTAACTTGGCCGTAAGGCAGGACGCCGTGATAAGACCAAGGGCACACCTGTGTGAGCCAGCCCGGGGAGGTACTACCCTGCTCTAACCTGGAGAGGAACTGTCCTGTCCAAAATCTAGAATGATCCGAGTTTAGATGTCTGAAGCCTGGGAAAGAGCGATCCAAGAATGGTATGATAACGCCCGAACCTCTAACCTGGAATACCTTGACCTTGCCATAACTACCAAAGTAACCACAAACCAATTAGCCAATAATATAGCTGTAGTATACGACCGAACCTGTCTCTCAGCCAAAGTTAACCTCAAGAATTTTAAACAAATCTTAGAAAGGTGTCAGGGTTTTGAGAGGGAAGTTCAAAGATTAAAAATTGCCTAGAAAAATCTAACAGCTATTTACACAGAAAATAAACCGTTAACAAAACAAGAAGTTCGGGAACTTGTTGCAGAGATAGCTCAGCAGCCAAAGCTTCTTGAAGGAGCAGCCTTGCGACTAGTTAAAGAGCTCAACAAGAAACTTAATCAAGTGGAGAACCTACTCCACAAGCTTGAAAGGTGGACTTCTTCATGAGCAATTACCTCAACACAAGAAATACTCAATCATATCGTGACACAGTAAAAGCTACAGAGCAAATAGAGTCCCCTGCCGTTGGATTCGCAAAGCCTAGCGAATACCAAGGCCCATCTTCTGGAAATTCTGCCATCATCAAGCAGAACAGCACACAACTGCAGCTACTGACCCAAATAGCTGAGTCACTTAAAGATATCCAAGTGGATCTCAAAGTCATAATTGAGCAAACCAAAGGAGGTACGGCAGTAACTCCTTTGCCTGACTCATTAATCGAAAAAGTGCAAAATCTGTCTCTCGGGCCATCGGAGAAGCCTAGAGAAGGAAGAGGAAAGCTTAGAGTCTTCAAAGACCCATATAAAATACTAAAGGAGGAACAGGAGAAGAAGCTTAAAAACTAATGGCGAACAGAACAACTTCTCAAGCTATACAACAATCCACTTCTACCCCCTTATTTGAAGATCAGATTAGAGAATACAGGAGAAATCGTTTACGCAAACACAACGACCGACAAGCAACCAGGAGGTTGGGCAGGAGACTTATTGGCGGAACCATCCTGCAGCACACGCTTGAACAGCAAATTGATCCTTAGCTACAACTCAAATTATCTATGCAGGAAAGGGCTGCAGTAGTTCCGGCGGAAGCACTCTACCACTCCCGGAGAGGCGACAAACACCATTGGGTCTATATGCATAGATCCGAAGAAGCTATCCTAGTTACGGATGGTAACCAGCAAGACCATATGTTTATACAAGAAGATAGTTACAACCAACTCCAGAGAAGTCGGATGTAGTACATACACCTTGAAGTGCTCCAGGTACGCATCCACACTCTTCATCGGCAAGAAGAGGGAACTATGGCCTTGATTGTGTTCCGGGATAATCGCTGGTTAGGAGATTAGGCAGTCCTAGCCACTATGGAAGTTGACTTAGCCCGAGGAAGTCAGCTTGTGTATGTTATACCTAATATTATGCTAACAATTGGCGACTTCTACAGAAAAGAAACATTCAGGTATCCATCCTCACAAGAGGATATGAGCAATGGTGCAATGGCGAGGCGAATTTATTAATAACACGAGGTCTTGTCGGAAGACTCTCCAACACTCCTAATGTGGGATTTATATATGAAGTGCAGGGAGTCAAAGACTACTTGACCAGTCATGGGGTCCACACATTACCTGGTAGAAGATACTCAACTGCTACCTTGCAAGGATTAAATTGGGTCATCATGCCTGCCCAGGTCAATATTCCCACACGACCATCAGAAGTGGACAGCAGAAACCTAATAGATAGAAGTATTACCTTAAGCTTCTAAAATTACATAACAACACCAACACGACCCTCCAATTATAATGGGAATGATGAAGAGTTACAAAGTGACGAAGAGGATATCCGATCTTCCCATACTTTGGCCGTTCTTATAGAAAAAGTTACTGGAGTTATTGACTATGATTATCGTGGCGAAATTATTATAATGGTTTTCAATCATTCAGACGACAAAATCACTATTAATCCGGGGGATTGCATAGCTCAGATTATCTCCGAAAAGATTATTCTGCCAGACATTTACGAGGTCCCGGAGTTATCCATCACTCAGAGAGGAGAAGATGGTTTTGGCTCAACATCTCAATCACCTGCCATCTTTAGCAAACTCCTCCCCAAAGAAAAGCATGATGACGGGTCAGCCCCTATTCAACCAAATCAACCTAACTTTGTATATCTACAAGACTTGGTTGAGGAACGACAGCAGGCAAAGCATATCATATCAGCCTTTTTGGAGGAAGCATCAGGCCTCTTATGGGAAAACTTAA
>JBBPFQ010937548.1:0-11362 GCA_037974815.1 Kaempferia elegans
AGGAGGCTGGCGGTTACGAAGATAGGAACAATGGTAGGTAGTTACAAACATTGGAGTGACAGTCAGTCAGTCACTTGAAATAAAGGATGCCGGAGGATGATGAAAGGTCACAGCCGTCGCTGCATGCCTGAGTTAAGGGACATTGGATATTATTAAAGGTCACAGCTGCTTGAGTTAAGGGACGTCGAATGATGAAAGGTTACAGCCAGCCCCTGAGTTAAGGGTTTACGCCGGATTATGAAAGGCCACAGGTGATGAAAGGTTACGGCCGCCTGAAGTAACGGGTGCAAATCAATGAAGAGTCATAGTTGCCGTAGGGAAGGAATGTCTTCCTCTCCCTAAAAAGATACTCGGTCTAATAGCCGAAGGTATGACAATTAACTGCAAAAACTACTTTTATTAGTTCATGTTTCTCCATTCTCATCTCCAATTTTAACTTGAGGACACACCAAGTGTACCCTTGCCCCCCTTACATATAATCTTGTGTTAACCTCTTTTAAGTCCCCTCGGGACGGTGTGATGATTAAGACATGAAAAATTATCACATTGTGTTAATCTCTTTTAGAGTGGACGAGCCCCTCAAGGCCCACTATTCTCTCAGCACACCGACACTACGATAATTGACTCGACTATACCAATTCGTGGTCAGCCAATCCACTAAAATTTAATCAGTTGAAAGCCGACCTAATCGAAGAGAGCAGATCCATTCCTCGTTCTTAGAACACACAATTGGAATTGGTAAAGGTTATTTTAATATAATGATTTTCATTAAATTGAATTAAAAGCAAATTTTAAATATATTTTTGGCTTTTTAAAAATGTATATTTATATTTAATTTTTAAATAATGTTATATTATTTGCAATTTTGTAAGGATTAACGAATATGTGTGTATTTGCTCATATTTTTACCCCTTTTCATTTTTACATTGGCCCCTCAGCTAAGACCGCAACGAGGGCAGGGGTGCGGGTTTCGGCCGGAGACCGCGTTGTTTGTACGCACCGGCGAAGGAGGATGGAAAAAGAAGAGACGGCGACGATCGGCTCCGCCGCCGGAGGCGATGAAGACGCCCCTGCATCCGCAATCGACAGACAGCAGGTTCCTCACGCTACTCTTTCGAAAGTTGCCTCTCATTGCAGAACCTCTCGGACTTAAATTTCTTGTAGATATTACTGATAAGACTTCTTTCATGATCCCTCACTCTTTTCCTTTCTCCATTTCTCTCTATATTCTAGTTATTAGCAATGCCCTTGTATGTATCAGTTCATGCCCTAATTTTTTTTTTTCACTTGATACCCTTTTTCATCCTGAACTTATCACTTCTTGATGGCTTTGCTATTACATAACTCGTTTGGTACTTAGAGGCTCAATTGTACTTGAAATTATTTGGTTCTATGACTTGCCCATTTAGGGAAGAATGAGGGAAGTGCTAGGAGTTTAGGCTATTTAGGGTTGCGTTTTTCGTACATTCTGTTCTATGTCAAAGTTTAATCGGTGTTAACTATTTTGCTTCTTCATTCAGTAAAGATAAAAGTATAGTTAGTGTAGGAATAAATGGGCACCCTTCCAAACTTAATATGGTATGTGAGGACGAGGTCCTATATTCAAATAATACCAAAATGCAATGAGAGGGGAAAAAACCTTTAAGTGATAGCAAATGTGATTATAATTTTTTTTGTTGGAGCTCTTTCTTAATAGCTTAAATTTTATAGCTAAATGGTATCTCAATTAAACTAACCCATGTCTTGGGGCTTTTGTTTTAGGAAAGTAATTGACTACTATTTTTCATGGTTGCTCAAAAATTTTCTTATTTTCAGAAGATGTCTTTGCTTTTGATTGATTGAACTTCTTAATTCTTTTTGTTCCCATTTCACAATAAAAGCTTCTACCGGTTGGTAAAATTGAAAATAATGTTATTTGGGAGAAATTATGAGTAGAGACAAAATAAGAGAAAATAGTTTAAGATGGGTATAATCATTTTCAAAGATTAATAATAGGCTAGTTAAACAAGTTGAGTGGCCTGGAGCCAAATTTAATGGGAGTAGAGGGAGCCCAAAGAATGCAATAGTGATTTATAGAAGTAATGTAATTTATAGAATGCAATAGTGAATATAGTCTATATATACAGTTCATTTGCTGGTAGGATCCATGTAATTGACCACAATAGTTGAGAATCATGATTTGTTGTTGTTGGTCAAGAATTCTAAAATGCCAATTTGTTTTAACTTCTCAGTTTGGTCATTGGTGTGGACCTTTTGTGTTGGTTGTGAAATGATGCAATTGTTATTGTCTTAGTTAATGAATGATAATGACCTATGTGCTTCATTCTTGTTCAAATATATCTTTTGGTCTACTAAAATTATTCAATCTTACCATCATCAATAGTCCATAATTGTGACTAACATAATTTTATAGATTCTCCTTGCATCATATAACTGCAGATGGGGTTTTTATGAGACAGAAGATCACGATCTTTATTCTTTATGATATCTTAAAACCAATGAGCAAAGTATTGTCTTGAATAAGAATCTTCGTGTGGATCTCATGATGGATATATAGGACTGTCTATAACTGACTAGAGGGGGTGAATTGGCGACCCCAAATTCTTGCACACAATAAACTTAAACACAAGTTACAACCTATATTGATAGTTGAAGCTGGATAAAATTGTGTGCTTGAAGGCAAACAAATAATGTTAAAAAAACATGAAATGTAGTGTGGTTTAGAGCTCTGTCCCTATTCCATGCCCTACAACGTATCTTGTGTGTCACTCCTGCAAATTCATTAATCCACCACTTAACACGAGATAATCTGGGCTAAATCTCTACAAATAGAGATTCACAACTTTTGAGGAGACAACTTGACCTAGAAATGGGGATTTTACAATCTCTTTCCGAGCTTAGCCTAATCTGAATTTACTCACAAACAAATTAAATCTCACTTCTTGCTAAAGATGAAAATGAAAAAGTTTTAGAGATATTTTCGTGTGTTCTTAGGACCCAAACGCTCTCCGAGAGCTTATATATTACAAAGTTAACTTAGAGACCTGATCCTGGCACCTTCAGTCTACTAGAATAACAATCTCATCAATTGGACAACTCAAATATTAATGTTGAATTCTAACACGTATATCTTTAGTCTACTAGAAACCTTTCTAGTTGATTGAATCTCAAACATGAAGATTTTGTTGCTCCGTGTCTTCATCGAATCTATTGGAATTCCTTGTTACAACGATTGGAATGGTTGGACAATCCTCCTTACCCACATAAATCTTAGTAAGCTTATCTAAGACTTGAGTCGGTCAACAAATATGTCTTGAGTACCTTCTAAATTTGAAAGGCTTCAACAATCAAGCTCTAGATAGCTCACTCACTACTTAGGCAATCATACATCCATATTTTGCATGTCTAAAAATAAACTCAAAATTACATTATTGTAACCACATAATAGGATTCATGTCTTCGGCACTCTGAGCATCTCCTCGATCTTGGTCTCTTGTCCTCGAGCCCATCAAGCATTTCCTCAACCTAAGCTCTCCACCCTGGAGTATTATGATCTTCCCTTCGACCGATACCTCTTGCCCTTAAACCAATTCTCTACCTTGATATGGGCTTTTCGTCCTCGAGTACTCCAAGCACCACTCGGTAAGATCCCCTGCTCTTGAGTCCATATCCATGCAATTTGAGCTTCCAATCCTCAAGCCCATCTCTACATGATGTGGGCCTCTTGCACTTGAGTCCATATCCACATGATTTGAGCATTCTGCTTCAAGTCCATCTTTACTCCATGTGGGCCTCTTGCCCTTGAGTCCATCTCCCACTCGATTCGGGCTTACTTGTCCTTGAGCTCCAATGTCATTCAGGCATGACTAACCTACACACACAATATAACATCAAATATTTACGTAACTTAAGTTGTATTGTCAACATATTAAAACACTATGGTTAAACTCAACCACAAGGGCAACATGGTTTCCCCAATAGGGTATAGTGCTTATTGTTTCAAATGGTATATAATTTCTTCTGTATTTTTTAGCTGCTTATTATCAGGATCATTTAATGTCTAATAGTTTGTCTTTTTTGGAGTTTGCTGACTATTCTAGCTTAGATATTATGTTTAGCAATTGGTGAGTACCTTATAGTTTTCTGTATCCAGGTGGATGCTGCTGTTCTTCATTACCAGAATCAAAGGCTTGTCCAGCAGTTGGAGGCTCAAAAGGCCGAAATGCACACACTAGAAGGAAAGTTTAAAGAGTTGAGGGAGAAACAAAGTTCTTACAACAAATCTTTGATGACACTACACAAGATGTGGATTCAGGTTATCTTATGATTTTTTTCTTCATCTTCTTTCCTTACCCGTTACTGATTTCATATGTTTGCTTTCTTCTCTTCTTAAAATCATAGCTAGTTGAGGATTTAATTCTTCTTTGTATTCGAGCTGGTGGTGACCTGCATTCCATGCAAATGCTGGACTATGAAGATCACTCCAAAGGTTATCTATGGAGCTTTATGTTTTTATTTTATCTTAATAGTTATTCTTGTGCTGGGCTTTTGAAGTTGAAAATTGTCTCCGGTTTGTTGATTTCTCTTTCACTAGATGCCCTTGAATCATGTTCTCCAGAGGAGGTTTTTCTTTTCAGGCTTACGAGATTAAACCCTACAGAAAAAAAAGTTGAGAACTTATTTGCAAATGTTGTTCAAGAAGCACTTGCTTCTCGCCGTTCAGCCACTATCAATCTGATGAAATATGTTTTGGATATGATTACTTCACGGCAAGCCAAAAATGAATGCTTGGTTTTTGCCTTACAAGGGAATTTATCCTCTGAAGGTTACAACAACAAACTACTCTACTTTTATGCTTATATTTTGCTTGGCTAGAGGTTCAATCTATACCTTTCTCTACTATAATGATCTGCAGATGCTGTTTCTCAACTACAGAAGTTTGATGAATCCTTGAGAGAAGTTGTTAATGACATGCACCAAGCTGCTGATGTTCTCTCTCAGAAACACAAACAGATTTCAGAAGAAATAAACATTTGCAAAATCAACGTTTCAACTACTGAATCTGAGATTAAACGCATTTCAGGTACTAAATCATTTTTTCTCTTAGATGCCAGAAATCTATTTTTCCACACTATTGTTACTTCATGAATGGTGGTGAAGGTGTTTGATTGAAGCAACATAAAGGAGTAGACGGTGTTAAGTGTGAAACAAAGGCATGAGGGTGTTGAGGTGGATACAGAATGTTGAGACAAGGATGACTGGTAATGCTTACCAGAAATGATCAATGTTCTCCGGTGGTGGAAAATTATAGTGTCAAAAAAGGCATCAAGGTTTACTAGAATGTTTAAATTTATCGATGGATATGGTTAAATATTATGGTAAAACTAACTCAATGCGCCATTATGGAGAATCATGGGATTTATAGGAAGACCTTCAGATGGAAAAAGTGCTTGAGGAACCAAAAATTAGTACAGCTCAGAGTTGTTTGTTTTCTACCGGTGTTGATTATATGCCATGTTCTTTTGAATGAAGAAATAAGAATAAATTTAGAGATTATTTCAATACTAACTAAACTGACAGACTTCACTGACACAATATTTACCAATGGAATATGTTGAAATCAAGAATGCTAATGTGTATACCTTATGTGATCATTTACTGACAAGAAAATAGCATATTGTTATGAAGTGTGTAACTGTTTGCGCTGCAGTTGATAACAAGTGTTTGAAGCTAGCCAGTATGGACATATCTTGGATTTAAGTTAATTTTTAGAGTGAATAAATATTGTAAAATCACAATCTATAAGAGGGAACGGGATATCTATGCTTCCTTCAGTTGCTTTTCTTCATATTTAGTATCTTTATTTTAAACCTAAAATAAATTTCTGTCATTTATGTAGGTGAATTAGAGGAGAGCATGGCAGAGCTTGAGGAAACTCGACGCAAGTTGGCAATTATGCAAATGCATATGCATGGAGCATCTACAACACATACTTTAATTGCAAATGGAAGTAGTTCGCCGGATAAATGTGTAGATAGAACCATGGGATTGAAGGATTTGAAAGAGTCAATCGAGGAGGCTAAGGTATAATTAATGATTTGAAAGAGTCAATCCTTTATTCATTCTCATGTGATTGTGTCACGTTTTTTATTTCCTAAAATATGGCAGACATTGGCTGCTAGTCGTCTTTTGGAACTTCAGGAAGCCCAGGAAGATTTCTTGATTGTTTCAAAGCAATTGGAAGATCTTCAAGTTATATTCTTGTTTTCACTTCAATTTGTCGTTGTGCTCTTAGAAAACTGTTTTTGTTTCCTTAATTGCACTTTCTTTCAACTGTGTTAATGCAGAGCCAATTGAAGGATGAGAATTATGTTATCTCATCAAAACAGTACTCTTTGATAAATGATCAACTTCAGCATCTGAATGCAGAACTTGCTCGGTACAAGAGTCTGATTGAATCCTTTCAGGTAATTTTGGATTTGGTAGTAATTTCTACAATTTATTAATGATTCCCTCTTACAAGTATATCTATATTCAGGCTGATAGAACCAACTACTTGCTAAAAGAGAATGAATTAAATGTTAAAGCAGATTCAGCTGATTCTATTAAGGTTTCTATTAGAAATCATGAGGCAAAAATTGCAGAATTTGAGATTCAGATTCAGAATTTTACTGCCGAGAAAAATAATCTTGAAAGTAAACTTGAAGAAGCTGAGCAGGATTTAGGTAGACGTTTCCATATTCTTCAATACTGTGGATACCTTTTAAAGAATCTATACTTAGTGTTTTATTTGAACAGGTAGGAAAGATATCAAGGATGAAATTCATGTCATGGCTTCCGCTTTGACTAAGGAAATGGAAATGATGGAAAGCCAGTTAAATAGGTCAAAAGAAGCAGCTTCTGAAGCACTTGCATTGCGTGAAGAAGCTGAGTCATTGAGGTCCCTGCTCAATAGGAAGGTCTTGATCATCGAGCCTTTTTTTTCTGTGTACCAATATACCAATATGCTATTTCTGGGAGTGAATGATCTTCCATACAACAGTATGCTTTTCACAACCTTATTTTGAGTAGTTATTCTACACATACAGAGAAAAGACAATGATAGGGAGACATTGGCTCTGTGGTACACGTTCTTTTCTTCATGAATTGGGTGCACAAGCTTGCATACAAGCAGCATGCACATGCATGTTTAATTTTTAACAAATGGACCTCTCCTATACCTTGCATTTCCTGGAGACTTGTGCACCAAGCTGCTATTTCATATAGATATCATTGATACCATTGAGAACTAACCCTTTATGTTTGTGAATTTGTTTGGAATCACGGATTTTGTATGGTTTGAATCATTCATAGTCATCAAGTTCAGAATCTATTTTGTGTTTAGTTGTATGTCTTCCTATATTTTATCATATAGATGATCTATTATTGGCTTATTAAGTCTCATTTTTTCTAGATACTTGAACACAAAACTCTGTCCAATGAATATGCGAAAGAAATGATTGAGAGAAAACTGCTTAAAGAACTGGTATGCCTCCCAGTACATGATTAAGGATGCTTATAATTGATTAACTCCAACTATGATTTATCAATTTTGCTTGAAACATAGTGCAGGTTGAGAATTTGGAAAAAGAAAAACAGGAGTTGCAAATCATTTTAGATATGCATGGAAAAGAATATCATGACACTCGGTATGTATTTGCAGAGTGAGAAAAATGATTTCTTCATATTACATTTCTCCTCCTTCATTGTCCAGTATGTAATTTTGCATCTATGCCCCTTGGTTAAGTCTAAGAACATGCCCTTTTAAAAGTTAACACATTTTTTTCTTAGGGAAATCAATATTTTGTTTTATGACTAATAGTTTTTCTTCTTGATCTTTATTCATACTGGTGATGTCTAATGGGAAAAGAAAGTGTACCTTTCGAGATTACTGTTGTATCATAGTCAATTGGGTTAGCATAGATCTGTGTCTACCAACATGGTTTCTGTGGTAAGTGGTAACTGATTTTATGTCTACATTTCCTTGGCATGGCCTCTTGCTGATATCTTGGTTGTATGGTACACACTAACTGGGATTTAGCCTTATACTTGAATGACTGCAGCTCTAGTATTTTTTTTTTTTGAGGATCTTCTACCCAACCCTTTAAATGAGTTGGCCAACCATTAACTGCATTTAATAAACTAAAGTATATATCCTTTGCTCATACCGATGATATCAAATGCTGTAAAAAAAATTTGCATCTTTCCAGATTACTCTCGTACCATAGTTGTGTGGGTTAGCATAGGTCTGTACCTACTGATATGGTTTATGTGGTTGCTGACACTGTCTACATTTCCATGGCATGGCCACATACTGACATCATGGTTAGGAGTATATTGTTATGTTGTATTATCATAGTGAACCTGAATGATATGGGTAGCATCTTTAGTATTCTAAATTATCTAGTCCCGTTATGGTATTTTTAATGTAGATTTAATTATTGAATTTTGGTTTTACATTTGAACCTCTGATGTTGATCAGGACAATATCCGAAATCAAGGAATCAGAACAAAGAGCTCGTGTACAAGCTGATCTCTTAAAAGCTACCTTAGCTGAGAACAGTCTTGAGTTACGAGTGAAAGCAGCAAATGATGCTGAGGCAACTTACAATCAAAGACATTCTGTTGCAGAAGCTGAAATTCCAGAACTAAGGGCCAGATTAGATGCTGCTAAGAGGTTTGAATGCTGAAATACCATGATACTTGTCATGGTCCAGCTAAATCTTGTCTACTGTTATTCACCAACAACAGTTCTGAATGTTATATTCAGCTTTTAGTGTGCTGCAAAGTTTTCCGGAAATTTGATTTTCTAAGTTTCTGAATATGAATTTAATGTGAAATATTCTCTACGCCAACAATTTGTTTATGAAGAACAACTGACTTATGATATAGCATATTGTTGTTAAATAGTGATGTGTTTTACATGACAGTTTTTTTTTTTAAAAAAAGATAAAGAAATGTGTTCTTTTATGTAATTTTTCATGGTTCTTGAATAGCGTATTTGTTTGTTGGATAGATTCCATTACCTTTGAGTTGATACACTAATATGTGAACATTGTGGTCGTTTTGACTTGTATTTTTTGTCCAGAGATGTCTTAGAGCTTCAAGAGACCATAAGAATAAAAGAAGCTGAAGGCGAGGCTTATATTTCTGAAATAGAGGTCATGTGATCCTCATGGTTTGTAAAATTTGCTCTTTAATTTGTTTGTGTATACTAAATATTCTTCATTTTCTACTATTTTCCTAATAGACAATTGGCCAAGCATATGAAGACATGCAAACACAGAACCAGCATTTGCTCCAACTAGTGGCTGATAGAGATGCCTACAATATCAAGGTTTTGCCACCGTTATATGGACTTTTTCTACTTAAAAAGTTATCAATATATATTAAACTTTTATTATTATTCAATGCTGTGACCTCAAATATCAAAAAGGCCTTTTGCTATTATCAAACTTATAAATGCTGTCTGCTATGCATTACACAACATTAACTATTAGTAGTACCCTAAAGCATCATAAGCATACAAAAATCATTTACAGATTGGATTATCTTCTGGTTTTTCGTCATATATGTAGATTAAGGTGGTTATGCTGCTTTTTAGTCTCTAGTAAGAAACAGTGGTTATCCAATACCATTTTAGCAGTTGGAAGATTGGTTGTTCTATCCGCAACAAGTGGAAATTTGGTATCTTTATATCAGTCTTTTTATATATGCCAGCTAGTTTCAGATAGTGTGAAGATGAAGCAAACCCATAGTTCACTACTTTCTGAAAAGCAAACTATATCAAAGCAACTGCAACAAGTCAACAGCTCGTTAGAGTTCTTGAAGACAAAAGTAACTAATGGTGAAGAGCAGGTGCGCTTTTTAATTCAATGATTTTTTTTCCTCTTGGCTCCTTGTGTGGCAATTTTCACTATATGCAAGACTTCTTTGTTCATTGGCTGAATTGAACAGATGAAAGCACACGTCGCACAAGCTGTTAAAGCTTCCACAGAAAGTAGGCACATTAATATAAATATGGAAAAAAATAAGTTGGAGTTGATTGATGCTGAGAAAGAGCTGAAGTGGCTTCGATCTACAGTTAGTTCCGTTGAGAAAGAGTACGAACGGAACCAAAAAAAGATAACTGATTTGAGAATTGAATTAGAGAAGGAAAGGTGGTGTTTTCCTTTATTAAATTGGTGTAGATGGTGCTGATAGTTGTCCTGTGTATCACACTCATTATTCAACATTTGAATTCTTACTCAGAAAAGAGAGGAAAAAGCTGGAGGAAGAACTCTCCGAGGTGAAAGCTGAAGTCATGGAAATGAGTTCTGAAAGTGAGGAGGTCACGATCCAAAAGCTCCAGGATGAGATTAAGGAGTGCAAGGCAATTCTCAAATGCGGTGTATGTTTTGACAGACCAAAGGAGGTAGTTATCCAATGCCTAAAGGAGAATTAGTTCAAATTACGCACCATGAACTCTTGACAGCTGCCCTTTTTCCTCTTCTGGCAGGTTGTGATCACCAAATGCTTTCATCTATTTTGCTATCCATGCATCCAGAGGAACCTGGAAATTCGTCATCGCAAATGCCCTGGGTGTGGCACCGCATTTGGACAGAATGATGTTCGCGAGGTGAAGATATGAACCTCTCCAGAGGCACCTCGACAGTTAAAGTGGTTTATTTCCTCAAATATGCTTGTGGACCCAGTCTTTTTAGGATCCTGCCCTGTTTGAGTTGAGATCTGGTAGATTAGCTGCTTAACCATCCATAGATTGAAGTGGATATGTAAATTATTAAATGTCAGTCGGTCCTTACAGGTTTAGGGTATTCGTGTTCTGTGGGTTCATCGCTACACTGTTGTCCGTAGATGAATAACCCTGTGCCACATGTAGCAGCTGGTAAGAAACTAAAAAGACAATTCACTCTGAATCAAAATGAGCATAAATTTTGTTGTTACTCAACCATGGTGCAGTTCTTGTTATTGTATACTGGAAGTTGAATACACAGATGGAGTTGATAGGATTCATGTTATAATTATGGTCGGTTTCAGTTCGATACTAATTTACTAATCAAATTTTTGTGTATTACGTATTGCATAGCCGATGAAATAGTCAGTTGGATGCAACTTCGTCAAGGAATTGTTTTTCCAAACTTGGACTAATGATTGAAATAGTCTATGGATTGGGCCCAGAGTGTTGTTCCAATTGGTTGGTGTTATAAATTTATTTAAGGTGGATTAACACCTCTCTCTCTCTCTTTTTATATATATAATGAGATGTTACCCTGGGCGACATCGTTCGTGCGCGACTCTCTTGGTGGGAGGGCGCCTTCCCAAT
>JBBPFQ010937867.1:0-11352 GCA_037974815.1 Kaempferia elegans
TCCTATACTTGATTCGCTCTTTCAACGTTCCCGGAATAGGTTTTAGTGAATTGTCCATCGATAGGTCCACGGGACCTGGGTCTTGGAGTAGAAGTCGTTACAGGCTCCGAACCTAGTAACTCTCTGTGCACTTGTTCTTTTCTATTTTCCATTGCGTATTCCGATTTGATTTTTAAATGATTAATATTTACCCTCCTTTATCGAACGTATCGATCCTACATACTTTTCAAATTTATCCTGATAACCGAGAGAAACTGTCATAGGACCAGATCAGACACCTTGGATTAGTAATCCAATAAAATTTTCTGATTTATAAATTTGGTAATGATGGGACAGTAAGTTGAGAAATACAGCTAGAGTTGTGTTGTGCCAATTATTGAAAGCGTTGGTTTCTTGACTGCTTCACTATGTTTCACTTGCTTCTAACTTAATTTTTTTTTTTGTTCTATTTGCTTATGCACTAGGCTGTATATGCTTGAACAAAGTTTCTTAGGCAATTTGTATTTTAAGTCACCCGAAAATTTTTTCAGTTGCCATTCTTGTGGCCATCCATAATCTAGAATTTGGCTTAAATGTTTTTTTTCAAGAGATGAAACAATATTTCAAGCACCCCCCAGGAAGAGGGAAACATAATGGCATCTAACAAAGATTTGCAGGAACATTGAAGTTCAAGTCACAACGTGGCAAACATTATAAAAAACATGAGATTTTCTATGGAGTGACATTCAACTTCTTCTCCAACAAATCAGAACAGATTTGTCCCATCATATCATAGAAGGAGAGCAACTCAGCCAATTGTTCTACTGACATGTTTTGCATTACCTTCCTGGCCATTGCTCCTCTCTCCTTGGTCATCTTCATCTTTTGCGCATAGGATGAGGAGTTCCTCACAGTTGCGCCCATTTGTTTTAACCTTATCTCTTGCTGCGAGCTCAACGCCATGTTTGACTGATGGGAAAATATTTTTAACATATTAAGATTTAAATTTCTCATTCTCATAGTAAGCCAAGAGGAATGTAAGAAAGACAACTAGAAACCAGCATAGCCAAGTTAACTTTGTCTGTAGTTAAGTTTGTTCATTTATCTTACCAAGTTTGTTCAATTACTGAGCTCACCTTGCTATATGTATAATTTAATTTGAACATTCTTTTATGAGAATGAGAGTATAAACTACGGTGACATGTTCTTTTATGAATGAAGATATTTATCTCATTCTCATCTTTTAGCAACAATCAAATGTCTTATCAATATGATTAAATCAACATTCCTATTATCTTAGCTTCTTGTTGGATAAGTACCTCAAGGAATTCAGCTCCAGCTTCCAGATCCTGCTCTTTCGATGGTGGCATATCGAGCCCAGCAGCATACAAGTTCTTCGCAAGCGAGAAACTCCTCATTATGATCTTCCTTTTCTTTTCCAGTTCTTGATTAATCTTTGGGGCATGGTTCAGATTTGCATAGCTATTGACCTTCGTTTGATATGCAACTACTGCCTTGACAAATTCCTATATAAAGAAACATCATTTTAAAAGGATACAAGTTACTTGCAATTCAATATCTTTGCATAGAATTCCAGAATTTTCCTACTTATAAACATGAAATAGTTTCATTTCTATTTCATGCCTTTCTTACTGCATTGCTAACCAACCATCCATTGTTAAGTTAATTCTAGAGCCATAACAAAACAGCACACTAAAACATTATAACTGTAGATGCATAGCCTGTCCAATTCCTCAGAAAATGATACCATCATAATCGATACGTTCACCTGTTTAGAGCCTCATGAGAAAATGCTATATATCAAAAGTAATATTTCAAACACAGTAATAAATAAATAACTTAAAATGAAAAGGTCCATCTTACAAGCATTCAAAAAGAATATATATGTATATATAATAATTCATTTGTAGAAAGTGTGTCTAATTAATTCACTATTTTAATTGATATGTTTTTTGCATATATATTTGTTCTTGATAATCCAGGTATCCAGCTGCATAATTTCATTATTGAGTTGATATTCTATCAATCTGATAAGTCTATAACTCTTTTAGGAGTCTGATTGACTCAATCTACTAACTCATTTGAAGTAGAGAAGAAGTTAGGCCCAGCAGCCCAGCCCATGAGTGTAGCCCAAATGAAAATTAAAAAAAAAAAGAATAGACAGCCGGCCCCTTTATAGTTGGCTAGTCGTCAGCGCACGGAGTGCTCAGGTCAGCAGATGATTAAAGGGGAAGAGACGAGAGAATTGGGCGGTGGAGATTGAGAGCAAGAAAAGAGAGAGTGTGAAGAGTGGAAAGAGAAGAATGGAATAAGAAGAAGAAAAGAGGATGAAGAGACTTGCAAAACAGGACAGTGAACAGAAAGGAAGAGAAGTGGGAGCTGTAAAACATTGGAAGACAAAGGAGGAACTGGTGCAGTTGATATTTAGAGAAAGAAAAAGAAGAGATATGAGATATTGAAGCTTGTCATGTTTAGTTTAGAGGGGAAGTAAAGATGTTTCTCGGTCCATTCAGAGTGTATCCATCTTAACTAACTATTTGTTATAGATTTTAATTGAATATTGACTTTATTTTGTAGCACAAGATCAGTTAGGGCTTCATAGGGTGATACTCCAGAAAATTTTCTGAATATTTTTTCGATAGAGCAAAGTGATTAGTTTAACACAATATCATGATTTGATTAATACGGATGATTATTTTATTGAATAACTAACTAAAATATTAAATGATGTATCCAGCCATGAAAGTGTTATGTATTATTCAATTTGTTTATTGAAATTAGAAAAGTCGAAAACCTTTTTGTTTGATTATCTACTTTCAACGTGAAAGCTATAAAGTCCTACCAATGGGTTCCAATCCATCGGTCATGTCATTAATGTACTGTTCTATATAATTAGTGCCAACTATCTACTAAATTGTTGGAGACAGAAGAAAAGAGAGGAAATTGCACCTAGATTGTTGGGATTAAGTGAACTCATATTTTCTGAGTGGTACCACCAAGAGAAATCGCATCCATAACAGAAAGCTGAGAGAATATTTGATCACTGTATTGAATTTGAGATATTATTTAGTTTGCCCCAACTGATTTATAGGGGAATAATATAAACAAGTAGCACCAATGGTTTCTTATTTGCTATGGTATTCTACTGCCTCATGATTGAAAAAGGTCATTGCAGAATGTGGATGAAGTGATGCATATATCACGACTAATATTAACTATTTCATCTGGTTGGTCTGCCTACGTCTCATTTTGATAGTAGCATTTTTCCTAGAAATTGTTAATCATGAAAACTATATGAGATCTTGGCACCACTTCAACATATGAAAATTTCATATGCGGTATTGTTGCAATCGATGTTAACAGATATAACAAATACAATTGATGTACCTGATAAGCTTTAGGGCAACCAGGGTAATCGAACTCTTCGGATCCGGGCTGACGCATCCGCTCCGGGTGAAACTGCAAGCCCATGATGAATTTGCCCTCGTCCGGATGGTACGCATCGGGGTCATAGAAACCCTCCACCAATCCATCCGCAGCGAACGCCATCGGCACGAATCGCTCCGCCAGCCGCTTCACCCCCTGGTGGTGGTAGCTGTTCACCGCGATCATCATCTCCTCCGGCCTCAGTGATTCCGCAAACCACTCGTGCAGCGGCGTCCCTTCCGCCACTTTCACCTCGTGCCGGTGCCCGTCGTAGTCGCTGTAGTTGATGTGCTCGACGACGGTCCCGATACCGCTCTTCCTGTGGAGCTCCTTCTCCACGTCCTGGTACAGGGATCCGCCGCAAGCCACATTGAGGACCTGCGAACCGCGGCAGATGCCGAGAAAGGGTATATTGCGCTCGAGGCAGAGCTTGGCGAGACGGAGTTCGATAGAGTCCTTCTCGCGGTCGACGGTCGCATCGCTAACGTGCAGGCTGCGAATCTCGTCGAGCTCCTCGGAAGATAGGGCCCCGGAGGCGTCGGCCGCGTAGTGGGACGGGTCGATGTCCTCGCCCTCACACAGCAACACGCCGTGGATCGGCTCGAAGCTCTCCAGGAGCATGTGCACGCCCGCGACCCGCGGCACGATCACCGGCACCGCGCCGTATCCCACGATCAAATCCAAATGGTACTCCCCTGTTTCAAGATCGATCCGTCTCAATCTTCTCATCGACTTTGGGCGAACAAAATGATCCGGAAAGCAGGATACTCACCGACGAAATCGACGAACTTGTTTTTGCGAACGCAGCGGCGGGAGACGATGAGGACGCGCGGAAGGAGTTTGGAGAGATCGGAATCGGAGGAGGGGGCCATTGTGATCCTGATCTCTGCTCTGCTCGCCTCGCGTATTTATTGCTTAATTATAACGATTTGCTCCTCCTCGCTTGCTCTCCTATTGGATTAGGGTTGCCTATTTATAGACTGAAGATGAGCATTCCAATTTCGTATTTAATTAATCATTCGACCCCTTTTTTTAATTTGAAAATTCCACAGTGGTTCCACGCTGGCCACTGCGGCGGCACGTCTCACACAGAAACCGAAGACCTAATTTTAATTGCGAACAGCGTGAAATGAACGGATGCGGGAACACGGCATGATGCGGTGGACAAAAGTCAAAACAGGGAAATTTTATGGTTGCTTAATTTAAATGATTTTATCTGTAGCAGTAGAGTAATTAATTAATTGGCAATGGCAGGGGATGCGATCAGTCCGGTGAGGATATGCCACGTAGGTAGTCGTTATCCGGGGACGGTCAGAACGGAAGATGCGGTTCGTGTGCTTTATTTGATTTGAGTCGCTGGGCAGGAAGGCAGATGTCGTCGTCGCACATAAAATAAATAAAACGTGTTCAAACGCCGCGTGCAGTGTGCTCCAGGAGTTTCGTTCCTTTTAATCTCATTCGTTCGTGAACGAAACACTGAAATCAATTCATCTCTTGATCGGACGGCTCTTCTTCCCGTACGTATGGGAAGACAACTAGACAAGCCAGGCCAAGCAGGGCCCGGCTAATCTGGATCTTAATTTTTCGGGACACAATAAAACGGGAATCGATCGATCGATCGTATTGAATTTGAAACTAGAACGATGCGTTGCTGTTTGATCCGGATGTTAATAGTCGGTCAATAGAAGAGCCATGTCATTGTAAAAGTTCTTGGTCAAGTCAGAGAAGGAGCCAGGTCGCTAGGGTCATTACTCATTAGGTATCAGACCCGACCGAGCCGACGGGCCGATCGGACACTTTACCCGACTGGACAAGGTGCCCGATCGGACACATTACGCCCAAGTAGATCCATCAACTCAACAGGGGCCGGACAATTATCTCCTGAACATAAGCGGTTGGCCGGTCGGCGACTTTAATCGCCAAGATCACTGCCCGATCGGCACATGAAGACAATAAGCCGAGAGCTTATAGTCCGATCGGCATAATAATACAAGAGTCATTTGTCGCCTAGCCCAACGGAATGTCAGAGAATATTCTCTGTCAGCTAAGGAACCTATTAGGGGAGGACACGTGGCGAGCGCAATCATGAGCAACCCATATATAGACCGCCCAGCATGAAAAGGAAGTGTCATGTGTCCACAGCTGGCGAGGAATCTTCTCTCCCTATAAATAGGCCTTCGGACGAAGGACTCAAGTACGCTCTCTTACGCGCACGCACGCGAGAACTCTGCCTCTATTCATTTCCTTCCAGCACACTCTTCTAAACGTCGTTGGGCTAACTTGAGCGTCGGAGGACAAAAAAAGGAGCGGCGACTCCTGTTTGGTTGCTAACGCTTATCTGCTCGTCTTCTGTGTGCAGATCCGAGTGCCTCTTCGTCCGCAGTTCTCATTGTCGAGTGCGTCCGGGTGTTCTTTCGCTGCCGCTGCAACAGCTGAGTGTGTCCGAGTGTTGCGCCGATAGCAATTATTCTGTCTGACTATGTAAAGCACTCACCGGTGTCCGTCTGATCACTTGACAAATAGGATCATGATGTAAATGATTTAATCTAGGGTAAATAGAGATATATCTCTATTTTGTGTTAAGGAGCGATTAGGTAAAGTGTCACAACTTTCTCAATATGGTTGCTATCATATATAAATTCTTTTTTTATATATGAATTGGATCTTCTTATACAATCTCTACCATTTTATTATTTATGACACAGCGGACGTGATGAGAGATATTGGCAGTGATAGAATATATACATAGTGCAGTTTTCCCACTGCACTGTATAATTGCGTCCAAGTGAAGATGAAGTTATGATTTTAATTGGGGAGTAAGTGAAGATCGAGAACATCAAACGCTTGAGGGATTTGGTTTGTGACTTTGAAGAGCAGTTCGATGGTGCACAATCGCTTTAGGGTTACCATGATGAATCTTAAAAAAAAAAATTTAATTAACCCAGTAAAATTGATTAACCCAGCTATCTCTGAGGTGGCCGATTCGGTCCCACGGAAGTTTTCCACCAGCCACCAGGATAAATCGGGAAGTATTCACGGCGGGCGATACAGAAACGCAGTATCTCTTAATTGCGAATCTCATTTAGAGAAAAATTAAATCACTACAAATGTGCCATAGTTGGAAATCGAATTATAAATAACTAAGATAAAATTGATTACACTTACCGTTCACTATAGTCCGGGGCTACTAATGAATCTAAAGGCATTCAATTTAATTAGCTGCGCGTTCGTAAGAGTTTACGAATCTCATTAATTCATGCATTAATTCAATGCAATTAACACTGCCAAACTTTCTCCGGGCCTTGTACGTGGCTTGGTATCTGCCCGTCCGTCGGACCTACCACCTGCTTTGGATGAACCCAACTTTTTCTTCCTCGTCCTTCAATTTCCAACTACCACCTCTTAATTAATTGCCCCCTCGTTTTTCCTCTACCTCGCCGGTATATATAGCTGCGGCGTGTAGTTGAAGTGCCACAACGAAGAGACTTGTTAGCTACGCGCAAATACGAGAATGGCCAAGCTAATGTCTGAGATTCGGAGGTCTCAGCGCGCGGAGGGGCCTGCGGCGGTGCTGGCCATCGGCACCGCCAACCCTCCCAACGTCATCTACCAGGCCGACTACCCGGACTACTACTTCCGCATCACCAGAAGCGAGCACCTCGCCGAGCTCAAGGAAAAATTCAAGAGAATGTGTACGTAACGTAATTAACGGTAGATGAATGGATGGATGATCAGGAGGATGTGATTTTTTATGAGTTTAATTAACGGCGTGTCTGTTTATGATATATATACACGTTAATGCATGCATGGATTTGATGTGTGCACGCGCAGGTGATAAATCGATGATCAGGAAGCGTCATATGTATTTGACGGAGGAGATATTGAAGGAGAACCCGAAGATGTGCGCGTACATGGAGGCGTCGCTGGACGCCCGGCAGGACATTGTGGTTGTGGAGGTGCCGAAGATGGGGAAGGAGGCGGCGGCGAAGGCGATCAAGGAGTGGGGGCAGCCCAAGTCCAAGATCACCCACCTCGTCTTCTGCACCACCAGCGGGGTCGACATGCCCGGCGCCGACTACCAGCTCACCAAGCTTCTTGGGCTCCGCCCGTCGGTGAATCGCTTCATGATGTACCAGCAAGGCTGCTTCGCCGGCGGCACCGTCCTCCGCCTCGCCAAGGACTTGGCGGAGAACAACCGCGGCGCCCGCGTCCTGGTCGTCTGCTCCGAGATCACGGCGGTGACCTTCCGCGGGCCTTCCGACTCGCACCTCGACAGCATGGTGGGGCAGGCTCTGTTCGCGGACGGCGCGGCCGCGATCATCGTCGGTGCGGACCCGGACCCGGCGACTGAGCGGCCGCTGTTCGAGCTGGTGTCTGCGAGCCAGACGATTCTGCCGGACTCGGAGGGGGCGATCGACGGCCACCTGCGGGAGGCGGGGCTGACCTTCCACCTGCTCAAGGACGTGCCGGGCCTCATCTCCAAGAACATCGAGAAGAGCCTGGCGGAGGCGTTCAAGCCGCTGGGCATCAGCGACTGGAACTCCATCTTCTGGATCGCCCACCCGGGCGGACCCGCCATCCTCGACCAGGTGGAGGCCAAGCTAGCGCTCGACAAGAACAAGATGAAGGCCACGAGGGACGTGCTGAGCGAGTACGGCAACATGTCCAGCGCCTGCGTCCTCTTCATTCTCGACGAGATGAGGCGCCGCTCGGCCGAGGAGGGGAAAGCCACCACAGGCGAAGGGCTGGAATGGGGAGTTCTCTTCGGCTTCGGCCCCGGACTAACCGTGGAGACAGTCGTCCTGCACAGCGTCCCCATCGCCACTGCTCACTGATCCATCTTTATGCCTTCGCCGTCCACCCAACACGAGATCCTTAATTTATTAGCCACTGTGCGTCTGTGTTCGACTCGATAATTATATATAATATGTACGGCAAATAAGTTACGTTGGTAATTATTGTGATATTGCAGCAATTAATTCGCGTAGAAATTGAAAAACATGTTTGAATTGAACAGAATGTATGTGTTTTGTTTTTTATTTTCCATTGCCTAATTGCCTATTTGCCTATTTGCCTATTTGCCTTTGCCGGTAATAAATTCAGCAAATCAATTAGGTAACTGTGTGTGTGCTAGAAGACTCCTGGTTGTTGGCCTGAGTGCCTTGGGGGAGGGGGGAGCGGGGGATCGCGGGAATTAGTTAACTCTCTCTTTCTCATTTATTTTCATTTCTTTTTGGTAGAGGTAAACACGCTTTGAACGTGGTAGGCAAAATCTGAAATTCATACCGCCGCCCCCTCAGAGTCCGTATATAAACCACGATCAGTGTATACCCGACCGACCGATTAAGAAGTCATAGAGTGAGATGAGTCTTTACACGGCGTGTGTCTGTCTAAATTTGGTTCCTATCTTATTTAGTAAATATGTCACCTTTAAATTAATTAGGTATATGGAAAGAAACAAAATCTAAAATTAAGATAATAGAATATGATACAGTGCATTATGAGGGGCCTCAAAGGTAATATGGGGGTAAATAATTAAGATAGTGTTATAGTCAAAGTCAATGTGATGTGACAGTCAAAGTTAAGGAGTACATATCCAAATAGACCACTTTCAACTGAGATGATCTTATCTCCACTCCTCATGGACATAACTCTCAGTGTAAACCCGATTGACTCCAGAGTCGATCGGATATCTAGAGCTCAACTCCCCACTTCTCATGCGCATGACTCCTAGCACAAACTCGATCGACCCCAGAGTCAATCGAATCTCCAAGACCCAGCTCCTCACTCCTCATGGGTATGACTTCCAACATAAACTAGATCGACCTCGGAGTCTCAGATCTCCGGGGCTCAGCTCCCCACTCCTCATGGGCATGACTCTTAGCATAAACCCGATCGATCCTAGAGTTGATCAGATCTCCAGGGCTTAGCTCCCTGCTCCTCACGAGCATGGATCCTAGAATAAACCTGATCGGCCTAGAGTCGGCCGGATCTCCAGGGCTTAGCTCTCCGCTCCTTATGGGCTCGACTCCCAGTATAAACTCGATCAATCTCAGAGCTGGTCAGATCTCCATGGCTCAATTTCTCACTTCTCATAGGCATGACTCCCAACATAAACCCGGTCGGTCCAAAGTCGGTCGGGCTTCGTCTATGAGACAACATTGTTAGAGAATCGCAACCACATGTCAGAGAATAACGGATATTCACTCGGGAATATACGCAACAGAACCCTCCTCTACCTAAGGAAGGGATGTCGTACATCCTCCACTACCTGACATATTTTGACACCAAACATTCTCTGATGCCTCATTATTGCAGAGGTTATAAGAGACGGTATAAAAGGGGTCCTCTCCGTTGGCCAAGTACACGAGTATACACACATCCCCACTACTGTTCTACTATTTATTTTCTTCTCCATTTTCGCTTGGCTATACTTGAGTGCTGGAGTGTCTGTGCCAGGGACCCCCTCCTTGGTTCTCACTCTAATGTTCTTGTTTGCCCTCTTTGTGGTGTTCGTAGGTACGTGGCTTCCAACTCAAAGTCCTTCCTCTTCAACATTCACGCCCCCTCACCGACCATCTACTCAGCTTCTGGATACATCAAATTTGACGCCGTCTGTGGGAACACATTCACCTATTCCAGAACTTAAAGATGGACACAACTAGTAAAATAAATGTTGCCATGACACCGGAGGAGCACGAGCTATTTATAAATGCCAAGACGCAAGCATTACCCTAAAAATAGGTCATGGATTCTCACCCACACTGAGTACTTGCAGCCTCGATAGAAGGGTTTCATCTGTCAGAGGGAAGATCCAAGCAGAAGTACTCATTTGAGTTTGGCCGAGCATTTTTCCGAGCACCTATGGAAGGCTATACTAAAATCGAGCGGTCGCAAGCCTCTTCGGTTGAAAATTCACCCTCAGAACCTGAGGCGAGGAAAGGCTCTTGCTGATTGGGAATCAATTAAACAACCCTCAGTACCTTTCTCTCAAGACGTATTAGATGAAAAGTTGCCTAAGGGTTTCCGACCTTTGTCAGCTGGGGAGTATAGAGCCAACACTGATCCTAAGGATCACCTCCGAAGATTCGAGAACACCACTCTACTACACCAGTAAAGTGACGCAATAAAGTCCTTGTGAGCATACATTAAATGCTTCAATCAATGGCGTTAGACATTCCATCTGTAACTTCCGAAATATTAATAAGAGGCTTCTCTCAAGGTTTTTTAGAGGGGGAATTCTTCCAAGCCCTCATTAGGAAGCCCACAGGGGGCTTCAACGACCTATAAGGGAAAGCAATCAAATACATTAATGTGAAAGAAGTGAAGGCTGCTAGGAAGAAGGAAGCAACCACCTCAGCCTCGACCAACCAAGTCGATCAGAGACTGCCATTGCCCCTATCATGTCCCAGAGAGCCTCGATAGAACCTTCCACGTGTCCAAGGAGCCCGAGTGACATAATATGTTGAAGCTGTTTTGGCCCCTTCTGACAAGCCCTCCTAGTGGGTATCCTGATATTGCACCTACCACCAATCTCATACCTGTGACATGGGAGATTGTTTCCAATTTTCTACTGACTCACATTGAGTGGCCGAGCTAGGTCTGTCACCGCCTCAACTTGTACCTCAAATCTTGAGGCAATCAGCCTCCAATCCTGGCACCTCAAACGACCTAGCCAACCCTCCTTTAGCAATAGACATCCCGGGAAACTTGCAGGAGGACCAGGACAAGGAACTATAGGATTGATGTGCCGATTAGGGGGGGGGAGTCGAGGGTGAATATCGAGTGTTTTAAAAATAGATAGAGTTCCTTAATAGGAAAGGCAACGGAAAAAGAAAAACACAAACGCAAGACAAGATTAATTTACTTAGTTCAGAACCTTGAATGAGTCCTACTCCAATATCCACGGTTCTCTATATCGTATCG
>JBBPFQ010937977.1:0-11351 GCA_037974815.1 Kaempferia elegans
TTAAAGATAAAACCTAAGCGCGCCAAATGACCAAAATGCCCCTAGCTTTCCCTATAATCCCCTTTAGGTCCTTAATACACATATCCGTATCAACTATCATTGTTCTCTTTAGTCTCACATCTTAAAATTGACAACAGCGCGAGCGAAGAATCTTTTATAAATACCTTGGGTCGGCGAAAATATATTTTTCTTGGCCTTTTTGCTAAGATCAAGTATAATATATGTTCTAATCAGTTTAATATTTGACATAAAAAATTAAATTAGTTTTTTTTATAAGGGAGAGTCTATTACAGTAGTTTGCTACTGAGGTTCTAGAGTATTGCCCTTATGTTAAACTACTCCATAGGTTTGGCACACCCTTACCAAGTCTAATTTATAGGCTTGAAATACTAATTTATATGTATTTATATATTATATTACACAAACAATGCATGTGACGCTTAACCAAAATAAAAAATCTCAATCTTCTCTTCAATATAAAAAAAAAACTTTTCTACAACTTTTTTTATAAATCCATGTTCTCCTTCATTTCTGATGGGTCCTCTTCACTCACCAGAACAGGAGAGCATAGGGGCAATGTAGTTTCAATTGATACCCGGTGAAAAAGGGGGAACCTAGGGAACTATCTCGGTCAAAAGGCAGTTGAGTGACACGAGGACGCTTTCAGCGAAGCTCCAAAGGAATATATGTTGGAGCAATTGTTGTACCTTATGTTTTGATACTTGAGCAAAATGTTTAAGTTGGGGTTTGCATCTATATTTGATATGTATTATTGAGTGTAATAACTGTATGGATTCTTGAATTAGTCACATCAAGGAGGTAGATATCAAGTAAATCCTAGTGTTAGCGTGTACTTTGAGTTTTCCACTGTAACAATTCATCAACGAAGTGATTTGAGCTAATCACGCTCCCCTCTAGCTTCCAAAGTGTCCTACATCTTAAGTCTGTTTATTTCTTTTACTTTTTCTGCATTTGGCCGTAGAATAATTGCAAGTTTGTGGGGTTGGGGTTTGTTTTGTTTGCAACATTTTAAGCAAAAGAATTGCTTTCAAGCTCTAGATACTGGGTTGGGATCTCTACAAGATGTGCATCATTTTCTCCTGTTTTATATATTTGTCCAGTTTACTCCTCCAATTCAGATTAGAACACTAACAAAGAGCCACCTGGTTATATTTAGAAGGCTATTTAACAGATGTTTGGAAGGATTGAAGTTTCTTTGATGAAAACTTTTCTTTCTTTAGCAACATCTCTTTCAGGAATATGCAATTAGTGGAACATTGAGGCATGAAATAAAGATGAAGAGATTGCGAAGTCTTTGGTTCATTATTTATACATAATTCTGGTTGTTTACTAAATAAAAGACAATCTCATGAAGCAAAAGCAGATGCCTCTAGAGGGGCCACTTCACAGTTATTATGTTTTTCTATCTCAGAACTCCAGAGTAATCTCTAACTTTATGCTTTAGTTCATGAAAGTTGTGTTGACATCAAAAGTTCTTTGATGAAATTCTTTCTTGGACTAAATTGTTGTAGTTTCAACCAAAGTATTCATGGGTATCCATGGGATATCATTTAGTTGGCTTGGTTGCAGCTGCTTTAGTTAAAATGGTTGGAATTATTGTATTGTCAGATTAAGTTCAGCAATTTATTTCCACTGCCTTATTAGGATGTTGCAGCTTAGATCAAAGTATGATATATTTATACCTTAGCACCTAAGTTGTCACTTTTGTTTTTATAGATTTTCCGGCAATGATTTGGGCAAATCCATCAACCATGGCAGAGAGAAAAATCTAACCAGCTCTAGAACTTGCAGCTTTTACACTGAATACGTTTATAAAATGAACTTAGATTTTCATATTTCTTATTCAATGGTAGATCCAACTGGGAATTTTTTGTTTTACATATTGTTTCTTATTACTCACACTTATATCTGCTCTTGAAGTTAGAGCAACTGGAATCCCATATGTATTTGCTCCGTGTGTGGCGTTAACGATTCCATATCTACATTATACCTCGCTTTAGATGATCATGCTGCAAGGTGAAACATTCTTTTAATTTCAACTGTTTGTTTCAATATAATTTTCTGTATGTGTTTGCGCGTACAGGTTTGTAGAGATCCTAGATGGGGTCGGTGTTATGAAAGCTGCAGTGAAGATCCAAAGGTTGTTCAAGCAATGACCGGAGATCATCCCTGGCTTGCAGGGAGATGTGCCACCAAATTCCCAAGGAATTCCTTTTGTTGCTGGAAGGTGAGTTCTTCTGTTAATTGCAACATGATAGGTTAAATATTCCATCAGTATCCCAATGATTTGGTTGTATTGTTTTACTTACCTCTATAAGGAACCTCGTGCGCACATACATACGTATATATGTAATATGTTGAAGTAAAGCCGCATTGCAATTACATCAGTATTGCAAAGGTGTGACAGAAAGATTCATCACATTTTGCAAACTCTTTAAGATGGTTACTTTATGGTTGTTCTTATGGAAGTCTTTCATTGATTTAATAGGGATTTATAATTTCAGATTGCCAAGGTGATGGCAGAATAACTACCACAGGACATGCAGATAGATTACACCTACTCGATTGAGACTGGAATCCTTGCCGGTATCGACATGGTTGGCGCCGAGAACTATTGATATCCTTAACTGTATGTATCCTTTAACTTTATTTGCTTTAGGTTGATTCTATACTTTGCTAGAATCACTAAACACTGTGTGCAACAATAATCAACCTTTACTACAAACATGTGATCATACACTGATACACTCGGTTTGACTTACGTTAATCCACACAAACTGTCTAATATGAGAGTAAAACATTACAAAAATACTAGGACAAACACAATGTGCCATCCTTGTTCCATCCATTGTCTCTGCGTATGCTCTCTGGCCTCCTTGTTCTCAAGATAATACATAGATTATTCAGTCATGTCATGCTGTAATTGGATTAAAGAAGTAATAGCAGTACGAATTAGTTTATGCAGAATTACAAATTTTCTAACACCTACAGATCGTTCTATCTTATATTTTGCCTTTTGTCTTTCTGGCAGAAAATGATTACATATGCATATACAGAATTCATTAGTGATCTCACCAACCTAGTCCAGAAGAATGCCATACCCACAAGTCGAATAGATGATGCTGTGCGCAGGATTCTTCGCGTCAAGTTTCACCATGGGCCTATTTGAGAACCCATATGCTGATCCCAGTTTAGATCAGCTCGGCCAAACAGGTAACCAACTTCATCAACTTTCAGCGTGCAGTTTGATGTCATACTCCAAATCAGCTTTTCAATGCATAATTCGTGCGTCGCTCCATCACTGAGATGATACTCTTTGCCTCGGCTAGGAGCACCGTGATCTAGCTAGGGAAGCTGTGAGGAAATCACTTGTGCTACTGAAAATGGGAAATCTATCAATAACCCAGTACTGCATCTTCCAAAGAATGCGAAGAAAGTCATCGTCGTTGGTAGTCATGCTGACAATTTGGGTTATCAGTGTGGAGGGTGGACAATTACTTGGCAAGGGGAGAGTGGAAACAGTCTCATAATCGATAAGAATGATAGTTAACATATGATGTTCAGTTTGCTCTTCCAATCTTTCATGGCATATTGCAGCCAGGAGTCATTGTTTAAACTATCATCCCTTGCAGGGATGACAATTCTTAATAATATTAGATCCACTACTGATCTGAGCACCCAGTGATCTACTCCGAAAACCCTGAACCAGACTTTGTGAAGCTCAACGAGTTCTCCTATGCAATTGTGGTGGTCGGAGAGAAGCCATCCGGTGAAACATATGGAGACAACCTTACTATTCCTCCCCTGGTCCGAGTGTGATCCATAAACCATAATGTGTGCAGCGATGTCAAATGTGTCATAGTCCTAATCTCTGGGAGGCCACTTGTGATCGAGCCATACATTACCACGATCGATGCCCTGGTTGCTGCATGGCTTCCTGGCACCAAAGGTCAAGGTGCTGCATATGTGCTTTTGGGTGACTATGGGTTCTCAGGCAAGCTTCCACGGGCATGGTTTAAATCTGTGGAACAACTGCCTTTGAACTTTGGCGATCCACATTATGACCCTCTCTTTCCTTATGGTTTTGGCCTTACAACAAAGCCACTTAAGGAAAATTAGGGAGTGCTTTGGTCGCTCAGTTATGAATGTTTTAGACTATCTTGTTTTAAGACTGAAGAGTAGAATTGTCAGAGTAGATAATGACTGAGATGTTTGTGTAATAGTTCTAAAGCCAACCTACACCAAGAACTTCATGTTATAGAGGATAAACTTAAATTTAATGCATACAAACCGTCAAAAAGTACTCGTTGCTACTCTACTCTTTCGTATCCCTTGCTTGATTCGCTTCTAAATATGATGTCGGCCATGGAGCTTCAAGCTGGTCGGCATTCCCCTACCAAAGCTGTATGAATTAGCTACACGTTGATAGTTGTAGAAATGAAGATGTTAAAATGAATATACGGACATATAAGGATGAACGAGATAAGAAATGGAAATATTATAGAGAAAGTTGAGGTTGCACCTGGTGAGGAAAAACTATGAGAAATACATTTAGGATGGTATAAACATATATACAGACGACCAATAGATACTTTAGTTAGGTGATATGAAATTATGATAAATGTGCACATTAATTGAGAAAAATCATAAAGACTTGATTAACAATAATAAAATAAAATAAAATTTATTTAAATATAAATGATGAAATAGGAATAGATCAATAAGGTAAAAAGATTCATATAGTCGATCTCATCTAGTAGGATTAATACGTTTCCTTTTCAACTAATATTTATCACTACTAAGTCATTTTTGTAAAAAAAAAAATGCATTAAGTGATTGCAGCATACTTTTTATCAGTATATACAGAGGGACTGCTACAGTCTAATTTTGTACATAAAAAAATTGTAAATTATATAATAACTTTATGAAATATGTATAAATAGTTTACATTTTATTTTTATTTGAAAAATAAATAAATAATTAAAAACAATCATTAATTTTTGAACCCAATAAAATAGAATGAATTTCTACCTTCTGTCTAGTTATTAGTAAATAAATCATTCTACAAATCATGTGGACCGGTAGTAAAAATGATTCACAGTTTAAGAAATGAAATGTTTTAATAATACCATCCCAGCCATTTGGAATTCTAGTCTTTACATCCTAGTGGGTCGCTCTCATCTTCGACGGTCTCCACTTATCATCGATGTTCTCTGTTTGAAGCTCTCTCTGTTTGAGCCATGGAGGATCACTAGAGTATTTTTGAAAAAACACCTACACAAGCCAAAAAGAGAGGGTAAAGACATGTTCCAGGGGTCTCAACCATAGCCTCACCTTGAAGGAAAGTATGACCATCATATTACTCCAGATGCTCCAAAGATCATATTATGGTCTCGCCTTGTCATCTGATATCTCTGAAGTGTTTAAGGTGCAAAGGAACAAAGAACAGCCATCGTTATCCTCGCCAACATATATATTTTTTTTTAAAGAAGGAAGATTAATAGGATGAAATCATTGATTATCGAGAGAAAAAAAAAAGATTAGACTAGCATGTTTAGAAGGTTTTAATCTCTGCACTGATTCAAGCAAAATACTGTACTGATTCACAAACAGCCTAGCAAGGTGAAAGAAAACCAAGGCAAAACCAGTATTTAATGGAGGGTGGGTGATGAGTTGATTGGAAGAGGAAAAAGTCTTTTCATTTTTTTAGTAAGTACTAACATTCCAACACCATAATGGTTCCTAGAAGTATGCCTCAAAGTACCAAAGAACAAAGTAAATCAGGTATCACACAAAATTGATACCAAAGCACGAAGTAAATCAGGTATCACGCTATTTACAGACTGAAATATAAAATTTCAAGATAGCCAGAAAACAGTGATGATAAGTTATAATGCACATATGTAAACATATATGTTTATCACAAGTGCCAAATCAATGTAAATTTTACACAATAACCTCATTGGGAGTGGTCCATTTTATTCCTGCCGCAGCAAGATCCCTGATTCATAAAGAAAACTTGTAATAGAATGGTGATCATTTACATTTTAACATACTTGTCAACATAGCCCTGCATAGACAAGAAGACACAATAATAACATTTAGAACAAGGATCTGAAGATAAACAGAATACAAGTGGTGCATCAATTCTACACAATTCCTAAAACATGACTACGTGATGATATATTTATAAAGGAGGATTAGAGTTTGCCACCATGCCAAATAGGCATATTCTTATATTTCCATTTAGGTATCTAGGCACGCCAACAAAAAAATACATGCAATACATTATGATCTAAGAGCAAAGTGAATTCATGAAAGAAACAATAGAGGCATACCATAACCAGCTTGGTCAGCTTCCTCTGGGATGATTCAACATATTGGTCAATCTTTGCCTGTGTTTTAGGAATCTGACGGGTAGGCACTGATCTAGACACTTTATCCACAGTCTTCTTTACAATTGTTTTGAATGCTTCTTTGCTCATATTACCCTGTCTCCATGATGGCTTCAAGACTTCCTTGACAAACTCTGCAAGTGCAATCTTAAAAAGCTTCATCGATCTTGAGTCCTTAGACTTAACTTTCTTCCCAGGTGAATGAACCTGATCAGTATCAATTTCCCCAGCACCAGTATTAGCCAGATTGTCAGGACTCCAATCTTTTTCATTGATAAGCTGAGGGCTATCATTCTCCACAACCCCCACTTCAGCGTAAGTTGCCGCCTCAACGGAGTCATCAACTACTGACTTCAGTTCACTAGCCCCAATCCTTCTATCCTCAATGTTGTGTGGAGCATCTGCAGAAGTGGACAAGCTACTGAATTTCAATACTGAACTAACATCAGTAGAAGATTGCCCTTTCTGAGCATGAACTAACTTCTTGAGTATGCCAGAAGGTTCAATGCTATCAAATAATGGATCATACAAGGTATCTCGTGTTAGCTCCCTGACAAATTTCCTTGGAAAATGAGGTGGTACTCCTGAAGTTTCAAGAGTGTAACCAGTAATACTTGGTGAACTCTGCTCCTCCGACGATCTGAAATTTGGTTGTGAAGGTTTTAGTCTTGGCCCTAAATCAGAAGCATCATAGCGTATTCTTGTAGTTGCAGGCCTCTGTTCAAAAGTTGAGGCAAACGGGTTATGGTGCATTGAGATAGGCATTTTAGGCTTGGTAATGCTAGATATTTGGGATGGCAGATCAGTTTCTGGTAGGATTTTCTGTACAAAGGGATCAACCAAGCTGCGACCAGTAGGCGCTGAGGGAAAACGACTACTTGTGTCATGTGGCCAAGCAAAGGATATCTGATGGTTGGAATAAGGCAAATCTTTGACAGAGGAAAAAACTTGCTTAGGAAGAAGCCATGGTTGCAAAAGATCCCCCGGTACAGAGTGCACATTAGAAAAGGATTCCCCTGCTAAAGGTAATGACCTAAGATGAACAGTACCTCCATGAGAAAATGAGCTAGGTATTAGGCCTGATGATGGAATTTGAATATCTTCATGAACAAAAGACTTGCAGGGGATGTGATGTTCTCTCTGCTGTGCATCCAAGATTTCACCTTCTTGGCCCAGAAACTGGGTTTCACGATTGAATGGTATATCCTGAGGAGCACCCACAGGTACATTGTGTTTGTATTTATCAAAGCGTAATGGAGGTAGATGAGATGATTCTGCATTACATAAAGGACGATAGTTAAAGTCAACTGATTGTGGATGACTAAACTCCCGTTGAAAATGAGGCATCAATGAGGGCTGAGCAAAGTCATTTCTAGGTGGAAACGCATTTTGTTGATACAATTGAGGATACTCCATTAAAGAACTGGAAGGCCTTGTCGGAAATTTATTTGCTTGAGAAATAGTTGGCATGTGGAAGTCTGAGCCCATGGCATTTTGAGTATGAATATTTTGAGAATATTGTTCATCAGCTATTTGATATTGACTATGAACCAGCACATCTGATTCTGAAGGGCGTGATTGACTGACTGTAGCTGCTATCAGACTTGGTGCAGCTTGCTGTGAAGCCAATGGTGGACTCACATTATCAGTAGGGTTAATGAAAGGAATATGCCCCTGAACAAGAGATTTCAACTCAGAGCTATCTGGACCAAAATATTTGGCAACTTTAACACCTTTCTGATGTAGAAATTCATCTGAGATTTGGTTTGTAGCAACCTGTTTTTCGTATGATTTATTTGAGGGGCTTTGTTGTGGAACTGCATCAACACAATAAAGAAAGAAAAATATTCAAATGGAAGTGCAAATAGTATCTATCATCAATAAAAGATACCAGCTTCAAAAATGAGGCTTTCACCTTGTTCATTTTGTTCCAGAGGATTATTATCAAACTTCTTGAATAGAACAGAAGGTGAAGACTGAAATGTGATGTTCTTCACCAGCTTAGAACTGTCAGATTCAAGCAATATTTCTTCTCCATCTCCACCACTAGGATCAAATGTTTCTGACAATTTTCCCACATGTTGTGTGCCCAATTGAGGACTTGTATCAAGGAAGTGCTGATTGGTAACATCATCATTGACTTCTCTTGATTGTCCATGTTCTCTCACCGAACCTGATGAAACCGTATATTTAGCAGTACTGTCGTTCCACTCAGCAGGTTTGGTATAAATTTCCTCCTTTTCCTCTTGCTGAAGCATGTCAAATTCCTGTCTACCCTTTTTTCTTGCAGAATTATCTGTCTCTAGATCTGAAGCATCGCCGTGCACATTGAAGGTGGAAAATTGTTGACTAGGATCCTGATGAATTTTATGCATTGTCCTAGTGCGAGACAAATCGGGATGGAGAAAATGACAAGATGCTCCACGGGTGCATTCGCCTCGAACAAAATTGAAACATTCAGAATGTTCCTCCTTATCCCTCGAAAATTTATTATTATGCCTAAAAGACTTCAGCGGAGAATAGCTGGAACAGGAACAAAAGATATTCAAAGTTTCAAAAGTTGCAGATAACCTCTGTAGGAAAAATTGCAGAATCTAAACAGAGCTTTATTAAACAAACAAATTTACCGTGGAGAATTGTCCTTGGAGCCCCTTCGTCTAGGACTGCAGTTCCATCCGTGCCTACCTTCCTGAGGAGACCAATCACTTGAACTCCCACGTCTATTTCCATGCTTATCTTTATATTGCATGTCATCAGAATCACTATTACTGACACCACCACCTCTTACAAGTCTCCCAAACTCATCTAGCTTTGGCTCACTTGAATCCTGCCTTGCATCCTTGGTCTGCTGCATTTCAACTGGGTCAATATCCATGCCATTAGTTTCCATGATATCATGATTCTTAGAAGGCTCAAAATTGCTTTCCACCTTATTCAAATTTCCTTCAACAATTCTCTGAGAGAGAATACTTGGTGATGCAAATTTGAACTCAATCTTGTTATCTGTGTGGATATTTGGCAAGCCTGCAAGAGATGAAGCTCTCACAGAAGTGACATCAATCTCATCCTTTTCTTCACTATTGTCAGAAGCATATCCCTGTATAAGTTGAAATGGACTTTCGTCTTTAGCAAACACTTTTGAAACTTCTGTAGTTGTGGCGCCACCAGCAACTGAGGAAATGTTAACTAGGCTTGCACCTTGCATATCTTGTATAACAAAATTTGGCACATGCACACCTTCAGCACAAACAGCATCACCAGGAGACAATCTGATCGAGCTGACATCTTCTGTGAATGATGAATCTTTGTCATCTGAAAATTAGTTAACTTGGTCATCAGAATGAAAACGTAATAATAAAAAAAATGTGTTATATACAAATACGGATATAGGTAGTTAAGGTGAAACCACAGGAAGAGAAGACTTTTCTCACATAATGTTAGTAGTCAGCCAACCAAAATATGAATAAATTTTAGCACATGACAATCTGGAAGCATGTTAAATGCATCATAAGCAGATGAGGATTCACCAAAATACTTCTTCAAAGTGTAATACAACCACGTAATCCCTATGATACTGAGGGGGTGCTTGGTTAATTGAAGGGTATGGAAATGAGCATGGGATTGATAGAAGTGGGGAATGAGAATGGAGGAGTTTCCATTCCCCCTATTTTGCGAAGTAATGACTCATTCCCATATTTAGGGGATTGATTCCGTGGGACCCACCACTAATTTCCCAAACCAAGCACCAACTTTCCATTACTTTCCCATTTCCCATTCCCCACTCCCATTCTATCGAACGAAACACCCCCTGAAACTACCTGCTGTGAACAAGGAAAGAATGGCACTGGACTAAGATAACAAAATATGACTTGGCATTAGTGAGGTCAGCCGTCAGCATACCAAACAAGACAATGACAAACTCAGCGATTAACAAAAGAAACTAATGCGAGAACCAAACACATTCAATTAATGCCTGAGCTTGTTTGTCTCTCTTTATTGCCCACTAAGTTTAAAATTAATTTCCAAGACTTCTGTTGTTTATTCAATAGTAGTTATCGTTAACAACTCTAGGTCACTGTCATTACCAAAGAAAGATTTCTCATTACATTTCAGACACATAACAATCGCTTGCTACACAAAAGAGAGTTCACCAACAACACATTTTCCAAAGCCAGGATCTGACCAAAGCTTCCCACATCAGGTACCAAAACAAATATAAAACCAACTTAGTAGTAATATTTGCTGTACGTTATGTTAGTTTCAATGCACAAGCATTTTCTTTTGTTCATTTTCAAGGACGAAACAACTTGTTCGTACAAAAAATTGGATATCCAATGTCTATGTTCCTCAAAAGTTTGCCACCAAATGAAACATAACAATTTTTCTAATCTTAAGAAACCAAACCATTTTGCCTTTTAGGTCAGGACATTCTAGTGGAAAATATTCAACTACAAAAGTTGATGAGTTAGCATGTCAAAGTCCAGATTGAATAATAATAAGTTTCTTATGTTCACCTCTACTCATTCTTATGTTATAAGTGAAATTTCAGTTTGTTAAATATTAACTCAGCAACATTAGTAACTATAAATAACTTAAGGTACATTTACTGTGTTAGAAGCAACAAAGTGTCATTGCCATCCATATTAGCTTACATGCAAATGCAGCAGTCAAGCACCCAGTCTAGCTGAGTTAAGTTTGCCATGGCATATCAGAGTGGAAGGTGGGCAAATAATGTGAGAAGATAGTGATCTATGTGAATGTGTTCTACGGTATTATGTGAAGTGAAATTGACATTTAATTTTTGTTCCTGGATCTGATGAAACTTGCCAAATAGTCATGGGCCTAGCTACATGTGTTTCCTTTTGTTGGGATGTATACTGAAAGCCTAGCCTTTGTAGACATCTTTATTTAGAAATAAGAATCAAATGATCATCT
>JBBPFQ010938718.1:0-11347 GCA_037974815.1 Kaempferia elegans
AAAATTGAGCCTCAAATTGGCTGTGGATTATCCCCTGATCCATAAATTTATGGACTAGAGGATCTGATCTCAAAAATAATGATAGATTTAGAAAAAAAAAAACCTTTTTTAGAAAATTATATAATTATTTTAAAGAAAAATAATAATAATAAAATAAAAATATCGATCTGTATTGCACGCCTCGGCCTCGATCTCCGCCTAACATTCTCTTGTCCCCACGGCTCGTTCGGTAATTTACCGAATAAATAATCAACGTCGGCGATGAGCTGACAACACGTTGCGAACAGTTTTTTTTGTATGAGATGTTTGCTTCGCTCTCGTCCGATGCCTTTTCCTTCCCAGCCGCAATTTCCGCTGCTGCTGCTGGTGCCTGTTCCGTTGCATCACCACCAACCGCGTCGAGCTCACTACAAATCTTCAACACCTACCTCGCCACTTGCCTCGAGTTGAGATTGACCTCCTCCTCCGTTCGCACTCCCCTCGGTCATCGCCTCAAAGCTCGCTCCTTCCTCGCCCCCGTATTCTTCCGCTCGCCTACCCCTCTTCCCACAGGTACTGCTGCTAGTCGCCGTACTTTACTGCTAGAAGGCGTTTCTAGGGATTTCTAATTCTGGTTCTATTAACTACTTTGGGTTCTCTTATTCTTGCGCTCCTTTTCCCGGCATTTCTCTCGCAAAACTCAAGGCGGAGGATTGTTAGGGTTGAGTTTCTGTTGTGGAAGTGGAGGTATAAGTGCCGCTTTTATGTTCGCTTTACTCGGGTGGATGAGTAGGAGGGAAAGGAAAAAAGAAATGCGCATAGAGAATGTTAATTTTGTTTTCCATGTTTGATCTTTGTTCAATTTTTTTTTTCCCCTCTCCTTCCTCCTTTTCCTCCACCTGCCTAAACAAGTCATGGGCGTCGTTGAGTTCGGCTGAAAAAAATTTGCATCTTGAGTCGATTTTTTGAGTTTCCTCTACTTGGTCGCTCCTCTTTTTTCGGCCCTTGTCTTGTAAAATTCAAGATGGAAGATTGTTTTCATGTTGTCAGGGTTTAGTTTACCGTTGCAGAAGTGGAGGCGTAGCTGCGGCTTTGTGTTCCCTTTATTCTGGTGGATGAATCGTAGGAACGGTGACTACTCATTAAAAAATGTCATCTTTTTTCTCCATATGTTATTTTTGTTCCTTTTCCCCTCCTCTCCTATGCATCCATGCAACTGAACAGGCCAATGATGCTAATGAGTTTGACTGAAAAAGTTTGCATCTTGATCATATTTTTGTTTGGTTTTCCTCTTACTGGCGCGCTCCTTTTTTTGGGCCAAGATTGAAAATTGTTGCCTGTTGTTTCCATAAATGTGTATTCTGCTAATAGATTCTTAGGGTTAATTTTTGTTGCATAAGTGGAGGCAAAGGTGCAGCTTTATGTTCCCTTTAGTTGGATGGATGAATATGAGGGAAAGGAACAATAAATGTCTATAAAAGAAAAAAAAAACTCATTTGTATTGATGGTGTTATTTCTGTTCAGATTATTTTATGAGTAGCTTGGCCAAAATAACTGTTCTATAATCTAAGTTCAAATTACTTCCTAGTTTTCTCATGTGATAATGTTAATATATTATTTTTTTAGGTCCCTCATTAATGTGATTTAGTTGGGTGGCGATGCTAAACTTCTATATACTTCCCTTGTATGCTTATATACTAAAGAAGAAAGAATATAGGCTCATGTCAGGTTGCTAGTTCCTTCTTTACTTTTTAGTTAATTTTTTATGCAGTGAAATACTGTCATCATCTTATCTTAATTGCCTACAATTTAGGTGTCGTTACAGACCCCCAATCAAATTGATTATTATTATTATTATTTTACATTTTTCCTTTGTAAGATATCACAGAGTGCATTTTTCCTGTTTGAACTGTTTAATTCAAGGTTAAACTAATTGAGATTGTGAGATCATATTAGTTTATATCATGACATGTTTCTACTAGAAGGCTGAAGCCAAGACTTCTCTTTGTTGGTATGCAGTCTTAGCAAGTGCATATAGATGTCATGAGTTGATTAAACAGTTGCTCATCTATTTACAGATATGGGAAGCAATGGGATTCTTCTAGGAAAGGAACCTGACTTAGTTCTCTCCCCTTCATACGAGGCTGCAATGCAGGCCCTTTCCTCTCTAATTGGTGGACGCAAAAATAATATTAAACCCCCAAAAGGGAAATTGGATGCAATACTTGATTATTTAAAGGTAATTTGGAGCCAATCTCATTCTAAATATTGTAGTTTTAAAATGTATTCAGCAATTGAATTACAACTCATTGTCTTCTGTTCCCTGTGGTGGATTGGCTATGATATACATACACAGTTGATCTTGAATTACTTATTAAGACCTTTTCCATCTTATTCTTGAACCTGGGTGGAGAGCAACAACTTTGGATTTTTCTTTTTGCCTATAATGTTTGTGAACAAGACACCACGAAAAAATTATGATGATAAAAACAATATATAATGTTAATACATGATGTAAGAAATATTGTCAAATCACATCTGGTAGTGTGAGAAGCAATGCCCAGTGTTAAAAGGTTCATCATTTCTGTAAGAACTAGGCCATTTCAAGTCTAACATGATTCATGAAAGTACAGATCCTTGTGCATTATGAAAATGTTTTAGATGAGAAGTGACTGAAGTGACTTTCTACATTGCTGTCTTTCTCCATAATTAAACTCCATGGCACGACTCATAGAATCTGTGTTAATCTTGAGTTGAGAGCACTGTAGAAACAATATTCATGTTTATGTCTGAACCCTTGTTTCGCATAGGTTATCACTTTTAGGAATAATATAAGGAGACTAGAGTTCCAATTGTGTACGAGGATTCATATGGAATCTTAGTTCTTGATGTGTAGGGAGATCAAAGTCTTTTGTTTATTTTTTTCCATTATAGTTGTTGCTATAATCATCCATGATTATTTTTCCAACAATATTTTTTTCAGCGTGTTACATGAACTGGTTAGTGGTGGAGGCATGACTATAATGAAAGAAAATATAATGCTTGTTAGGGTCACATGGTTCAGTTTATCTATTTGATGATAACATCCAAACCAAACTGAAATAGTTTAGTTTGAAAATTCAAATTGGAATCCAATTATAGTAGCAGGGATGATCTAGGCACAGAAGTATGCAGTTCAGTGTCTTTCTGTCACGTGCAAAGCCGGAGATAGGTCTCACATGTGGAGTGGGAGAGATGGGCAAAACTGATTTTGACAAGGGTAAAAGTTGAACGAGAGGAGGTTTCACAAATTCAAGCAGGGGGAGAGAAAGAAAGAAAAGGTGGATGAGGTAGGACTAGGGAGGATGTGCCAAGTCACTAGCCTCTCCGTAAGGGGGAATTTCTGTTTGGAAACCGATAACTCACAAAAGTTAGGTCTGATACCTTGTTAAATTTTCAGAAAAGAAAATATTGTATTGCATAGGTATAATACACTATTACACAATATAACATTGGCCCCAACCTAAAAACATTTAGTTTTTAAATCTAGAACTCATAAAACTTAATATTCTTTGACAGTGTTAATGGAACGAGGAAAGAAAGACGACGTCAATGGAAAATATGAGTTCTTGACTTATGGATGAAGTCACACCTGTGAAGGAACAACTAGAGAACAATGTTGAAAATATTGGGTGTGTATTTCCATCATGGATGGAAGGATGAAAATAATGGTTAATGCACATGATGAACTCAATGAGGGTTGAGGATGGTTGGTGGCAGTGGATGTTTCAACAGGGTGGAGGATTAGAGGAAGGGAACCTTTAAAATTTGTAGTGTACTGTGGAAACAGTAGAGAACTTTACAAGTTTTGCTACTTTAGAAGGTTCACTTTCAAAGGTTCATGAGATATCATAGATGGATCTGTAAATTAGAATTATACTATAGGTTCAAGGAACCTTCAGGAGATCCATGCCTAATGAGATCTAATTACTCTATCTTGGGATGTGAATCATTGAGTGCAATAGCTTGGGATGACATTGATCCAATGGAGACGCCTCTAGTGGAAGCGATTATGCAGAGTGTTAGAGATTCTGCACTGGAGACTGAGACTTGGGGAGGTGAAGAAATATTTCTTTAGAAAATGCAGGTATTTGTGGGAGATATGATTTCACCTTAGCTGTGTCCATTCAAACCAATGGAAGGATGGAGTGGATAGTTGACACCCTAATATGGTTCAGATTGGAATACAAGAGTGGTGAGGTTGAGCATTTACAATCTCTTGGTGCAGGGACAGTCATTGAAGGAGGTACACCATGAGTAGCATTCTTTTGCAGTTTCTTTCTTCTTTAACTTGTATGATTATAATTTCATTGGTTTCTTTATAGCTTTGTAATTACATGGTATATTTCCACTTTTTTTAATGCTTCCTTGCAATTCAATTTTTGCAGATAACTTCCTCAAATTTATACCATTTTCTTTCTTTTTTTCTGCAGATAATAGGTGTGGAGAATAACTTAATTCAACTCAACATCATCCACATTGGTGGAACAAAAGGAAAGGTGATTCTTGTGTGATTATTTGGTTTTCGTCTTTTTGTTTTCTTTCATCCATTGCAAATGTCAGGTTCGATGTTTTGAAAATTGTTTCACTTAGTTACAATTTTGGTGTGATAATTGATTATTCTTTCCATTCCAATATATTGATAATTGGGTAGGCACTTACCAATGAGAAATACAAAAATTTACCAAGCATAATCTATTGTCGACCACCTCCTCACCTTTTAGAGCCCAAATACATTTTGCTTAATTCATTTGTTCTTTCAAAAGCAAATCTGGTTTAGAATGATGACAATAACATGAGAGGCCAAGTACTATTTGGTCTTGTTTTATGCTAGGATAGAGTGAGGAATTTGAAGTGATAGAATCGTGATTTATATTCTGTGCCACTGATGATTTCATTAATGGCATAGACTTTGCATTTGCTGAGACAAAAGACCAGCAAGTCATCAGCCACCAAGACTTTGCAAATTTGGACCTCCTTCACTGGTTTTGGTTTTTTAATACTGTATTGTGTATTATATGCATGCAGCAAATCAATACAGCTGTGCTTGCATCATGAAATGAAGAAAAAAAATTGAAATAAGGACTGAGAGATGAATATAGCCAGAAAAATATTATTTGTGGATGAATTGAACAAAATGAATCATTTAAATCACTTGGGATACTAAGCTAAACAACCTTTCTTAAAATTCTTTCCTTGGATACATGATATCAGCAGCCTGATCCCTTTTCTGAGTTTTGAGATTGAAAAAACATCCATGGATTTGATCAGTACTTGATCTTGAATGTCCAATTACTATACTATCTTGCTTCCTATTTCTATGCACTGGCTTGCAGTAAGAGTTGAATTTGTTTCAGTTTTATGCTTCTTTTAAACCCTAGAAGATTCTCTCATAGATTGTCTACAGAGTTAGTGAATATGATGTTTTCTGGTCAAACAGGAGTTTTTCTGCTTTCTTGGTTGATTTATGATACATGCTAATGAGTAATATGATGTTTCCTTTATCTTGTCAAGATATGTTACCATGTCATAGCATCCTAATAAAATTGTTTAATTTATATTTCCTGTTACTCAACAAGTTGCTTATCATCTCTTGTAAATATATTTAACTTGATTGATTTTTCAATGAAATGGTCCAAGTTGTTCCTTTCTTATTGATTGAAAATTCCAGGGCTCAACATGCACATTTTCTGAAGCTATTTTACGCGAATGTGGTTTTCGAACAGGACTTTTCACATCTCCTCATCTTATGGATGTGAGAGAAAGATTTCGAATTAATGGGTAAGTGGACTCTGATATTGTTTTGATCTCTCTTTTTATTGTAATTGGAGGGGGATGTCCCTGCCAAATATATTTATTAGGTAGTATCTTTATCTTCATGATTGCATGTTAAGAGATGGAAATATTTCTAGTGATATAAACTTGCATAGAGTTATAGAAGGATAAAATCCATATAGCTGGTTCCAAATAGATGGGACTGATAATGGCTTGTTGAAGTTGTTCAATAAGCGGAATGTTAACAAGTCACACAAAGGAAAAGAAAAAAAGAGGTTTTCAAAGGATAAACAATCATAAATTGTTCCACCCTGAGCAGTTTTGATAAGCTGTCAACATATGGGTCTATTCCTCTTTGATTATGGAAAATAAATTTTCTTTTGCACTATATTTTCAACGATCATCCTAGGATGAGTCGGAGCACAAGTAGTGTTGTGAGACTATCACCTATCCAAAAAGAAAGAAATAGGAATAAGAGTAGATGTGTACTATCATTGTGATTCAGTGTAAAAGGATTAGCGAGAAAAAGCTAGGGAGGCTTTCTCAATACTTAAATAAGTGATTAAAACCAGTCAATTAAACTTAAGCTACAAGAAATAAGGTTGTCAGATTTTGCTTCTTGTAATTAATGATATTAACTTTTAAGGAATTTTTAAATTGTGAATCATATCTAACTATGAAGGTTTAGTAAAGAAAATTGTAAAACAAGTTAATAAAGATCCATACCTTAAACGGAATGATTTTGTTGTCCTAAAATATGTAAAATAAATGTAATATTATATCTTATTGGCTAAAAATTTAAAAAATGATAATTGGAACATGATTTTCATTCTGAAAAAGATGACTATAGCACATTTACTAAAATTTATAAAATATTGTTATTTCATTGTTCTTATGAAATGAAAACATCTGCAATCAATCATGTCATGGTTGGGTGCTTATAGGAAAAAATCACCATTGAGTTCATTGTCATCATCAAGCATGAGTCTTAATGGGTGCCACAATTAAAGAGAGGAAGAGGGAGATGAAGATAATGCTACATTAACAGAGAAGGCAATTTTGCCATGACAAAATTTCTACATAGTCACTATCGACTTTCCCTAATCATTGACTTTGATTCTACATGAGACAAGATTTCTTCTTTTAGTGAATTGCTCTTGACTCTTGGTTACATCTTCCTCACTGATTCAGTGGTTACATCTTCTTCACATAATTACATTTGTTATGCATCATTGTAGACAATGAGATTCCATCTTCTCCTATTCCATTTGGATCGTGTTACAAAAGATTCAGTGGTTCTTTCTCCTTTTATAATGTCTCGGGTTTAATTTATTTTTCATTATGTTCAATTTAATGGGTCAGATTTAATTGTAACGAACAAGATTATCAACATATCATGAATGATTTTGGTAAACTTTTGAATCACGAATTCAGATTGAAAAATAAATGTTCTATTTAACAACATAATATTATAGGTAAAGTAAATTGATATTGATTCATGATAAAGATATACAGGTTAATCTCTTATTTTGTTTACAAATTGTTATTTATTTCACTTTACTAAGAATTGAAATGGAGGAATAGGAGATGTTATCATAAAATACTTTTGAAATAAAAAGATCATTGCCTCCACTATTAATTTTAATTCAGAATCTTAATATTAATACAATTGTGAGAGAGAGAGGCATAGATGACAACTATGCTACAAAAGAGAGCAATGAGATGATTTTGACACAACTGATTTCACATTCATTGTCATTTTGTGTCGATATGATGGGAAATGAATTTCTGACATACTTTTTTTAGGACCCTATAGAATAAGATTTTTGTCAAGTTGTGTTGACTCATATCATCACCTTTCTTTTAAATTTTGGTACATATGTATGATAAGTATTTCACATCTTAGTATATTTCCCATGATCATATCCCAAACATTTCTTAGTCCATTCCTTTTATCACAGTGATCATATCCCGAACATTTCTTAGTTCATTCCTTGTATCACAGTTCTTTTAAATTTTGGTGATATGAATTTTGAGTTATTAAGTGATGTGAGACTATGACAAATACGTATATTTAGAGGAAGAGGGATACCAAAGAAGACCAACTCACTTATTGGGATAAAGGCTTGGTTGTTATTATGGTTGTTGTATGAATTTTGAGTTATATTATTCTCATGGCCATGATTATATCCCTTACAGTTCCATCCACCAATGTGGCAAGGGTATCCAATTGGACTAACTAAAGTTTACTATGATTAGGAAAAGTGGTTTCAAAGAGGGCAGTTTGTGTAATGCTCTAGATGCAAAAAAGCAGCTGGCTCCGTTACCACTTCACAGAGAAGACACGGTATATGGCCTTTAGGTGCATAGGCCTCAGATCCCAGCTGTTCAAAAAGGACTACCTGCTAAAAAAACCATTACTTCATATTAAATCAACAACTACGATAATCCTGTTAGTAAAAAAATACTACACTTGTACTACATCACCTGAGGAGTATTCTTTTATATTACCAGACAGTAGAATCAAACATAGGACCTTCTGCTTCACAACAAGTTTGATCGAAAGATTGCAATCCAAAGGTTCCAACCTATATATATATATATATAGCATTCTCAATTTTACCTCAACGATTACCACTTTCTTTTAATAATCATGCTTAATACAGATTGTTGTTGTTATGTTGGGACTTATCAGGTAACTATGCAGGTTAGACATCTCAGAAGATAAATTTTTGTATTACTTCTGGGATTGTTGGAACCTATTGAAGGTATGTTTATATTATTGTTATTTTGAAAAATAATGTTCATGTCTTCTTCATTTATTGTTAGATTGCTGTATTATTCAAGGATCAGAGGGAATGTGCTATTAACCCAGTGAAGAATCTTGATACTTGAAAAGTAATTTTTTTTTAAAAAGAGATAAATATGATAAATGATTCTGAAATGGTCAGATTGGAAGCTGTTTCACAAGATCTTCCAATGTGATTCCCTCCTAATATAAAATCTGGGAAATGTGTTCTGACAGCTTTACAACAAATCTGTCCAATACCTATCTACTTTTGAGTTTTGGGTGCGATGAATTGTTGATACAACCTCTATATACCTAAGGGCATCTTCATTCATTCAGTTTTATACACACCAAAGGAACTTCTGGGTGTGATGTAGAGGTTACACAAAAGAAAGCTCCGAAGGGTAGAAACACAAATGCATTGAATATTTATATTCATGGGTAAAAAATTAATTCTCAACATTTTCTTGATGATGGAACCTTGTGGGTGCGATGTAGAATCATACAAAAGTGAGAATCTTTCTTATCATATATGATCATGTTACTTATCATATATTATCCTGAGAATAGTTACGTAGACTGCTGAGTGCTGATACTATACTTTTGACTCAAAGGATCATTATTTGAGATGGATATTACGTCATCCTTATGGTAGATGGAAATCATGTATACGACTACTGAATTGAATCAGTAAAAGATGCTTATCGAAGGTTATTTTCTTTTGTAGGAGAATGTAGATGAGGATTTGCCTATGCCTCCATTATTTCAGTTCTTGACAGTGCTGGCATTTAAGATATTTGTCTCAGAAAAGGTCAGAATTTTTCATTTCCTTTGGGCTAACTATGCACGAGACAGATTAAACTTACATAAGCAATAAGATTATTATATTTTCCAATCATTTCAAGAAAAAATTATTTCTTCCAACTGTTTGGTAATTGTTAGTAAACATGTCCTTCGGTGATCAATATGTATTACATGACTGGATAGAATATTTTATTTTTTAATACAATAATTTACTTCTTTCCTTCATTTATTTTTGAACCTGTTGGGGTGCAGGTTGATGTTGCAGTTATTGAAGTAGGGCTTGGGGGAAGATTAGACTCCACAAACGTGGTATTTTTCCATATTGTTTTTGTTATTTTTGTTTAATCATACCCTTTGTATATTCATTTTGCAAGATTTTTATTCCTGACCTTTAATGTTTAAATAAGTTTGACCTGTGCAGTACTATTTCTGTGACAGTTAAACTTCAATTTTCATGTGATTAGAATTAGTTGAGAAACAAATAATATATTTAGTATTAGGTTAAGATTTCTTGGAAATTATTACGAGAATAATATTCTACTTTGACATGCATTAAGCATATTTCTCCATTTACTTGTGAAGTTTTTCTATGAACATTTGGTAATGATCTCCTGGAATAATTTCTTTATATGATACTACATCAACCTTAATTTCTGTTCATGGACATTTTAAACTTCTCATCTATTCTGAACATTGAGCTACTTAACTATAATTATAGGTTAAGGAGCCTGTTGTCTGTGGAATAACCTCAATTGGAATGGATCACATGGAGATCTTAGGTACATTTTTATCTCACACGAGACATATTTGTTGTTAGCTTATTGGTACATGCATCATCGAGGGAAGTTTATTTGTCTTGACTTTGTAATTAACTCTATATTGTCAATAAACTAAAAAAAGGGTTTCTTAATGACAAATTTAGTAAAAAATGGCATGCTTTTGATTCATATCCATCCAAGAAGAATGGGAACTGATGGGATAGTTGCGATCAGTATGTACATGGGTTATATTGATTGATATGTCAAAATTGGCTAGCTTTTTCAGGATAAATTGCCTGTATCATTAAATATGTTTTCATTTGTCAGTCCATTGTTGTCATATCAGTCATCATGTTTGGCATAAGATAACTTGCTATGACCAGAACAAGAAAAAGTCATGTCACCAACATCTATTTTCTAACAGTTAGCTAAGTGGAAAAATAGTTTCACGCAATTTTATCCATGGTTTAAAATACTGAGCCGTTCTGCCTGATACACATGGTTTTACCTTTTTGACGGGGGACCGAGACTGGCACCGGCACCAAACCGACACAACAGCGCTGCCTCGTCGCCTCGTCGCAGAAGAAGTGTGTTGGCCGCCTCATCTTTGGTAGAGAAGAAGTGTGCTTGCCGCCTCGTCTCCGGTAAAGAAGACATCTGCGATCTGAATTGCAAGCATAGTTGGTGGGCAGATAGTGTAATCGACGAAAGTGAAGAAGATTCATGATTGAGAAATGAATAAGATTTTATTAAAAAAAAAAATTCAATATAACGGTTTTAATTAAAACAATTATATTTAAATAAAATATATATTTATATGTTATAACTCATCACTGTTACTGATATAATTATAACAGTGTTATATTAACTTTTTATAAAATATATTATTTATATATATAAATATATAATGTATTATTTATAATATATATATACTTTCTAATTAATAATTAATTATTATATAAACGGTAATTATATATATCTATTATATAAATTAATAATTAATTAAAGAAATTATTAATTAACTAATATAATTATAATATATATATTTAAAATATTTAAAAAAATACAAATAATTAAATTTTAAATTCATATTTGTAATCTATTAAAAATCAAATTAAAATTACATGCATAAATATGTAATATATTATTTAAAAAATATATAATTTCTACTAAATTTAAAAATAAAAATATAAAAGTTTAAAAT
>JBBPFQ010938935.1:0-11346 GCA_037974815.1 Kaempferia elegans
CTACAGCAAGCTTCTCGACTGCAGCAACATCTTCTCCGACGGTTTTATTTTCTTCTCCTCCAAACGATTTGTGAGTATATTTCATTTAGTACGAAATTATTTTTGTAACATTAACTAATTAAACATAGCACAGATTTTTCAGAAACTAAAGAAAAATGAATTGTTGGAAATTGTAGAAGCTAATTGCAGAAATAGGAATTGTAGGAAACAAGTTGTGGAACTAATTTCCAGAAATAAGATTTTTGAAAACAAGAGTTATAGAATCAGAATTGCAGTAATCAGAAATGTAGAAATAAGAAATTTAGGAACACAAACTACAGAAACAAAGTTGCAGCAACACAAAAGTTGTAGAATTGAAACTATCCACACTCAATTTTAACCAATTCACAAATCACACACTCCGTCATACAAGAGGCTTAAATTGAAACCCTCAACTTCAAAAATCAGGGACGAAGAAGAAAAACTTCTAAACTTGAAATCAATTTGAATCTTGCAAACTCCACCAAAGAAAATCTCTTCGATGTTGAAATCATATTCAAACAGAATCTGAAAATGCAGAGATTTTTGAATATGTATATCTAAGCTAATTGGAGAAGCACAAAGCTGTGGATAATTGGAAGGTTGTCGGGAACTACCAGAGAATCCCTCCGATGATCGCTGATGAATGATGGAGTGCCAACTTTGCTTTGTTCATCGTTTCAAGCAAATCGGCAGAAACGACAGTGGAGCTCAGATTTGTGTCAACCTCACCATTGAGACCTCTCTAGCAAGATTCTAGCTGCAAGAATGTCGTCCAGTAGTTGCCTTGAGCTTCTACAATCATCTCATAGCTTGAGAATGAACAGTAGCGCAAGCCACTGTCTATCCGCGAAAATTGAGTTTTTATACCTCTTGATTTAATCGGGATATAATAGGGTTTAGGTTTAGGTTCAATGGGAGTTTTAGGGATTTGGTAGGGGAATTAGACTTGAGTTGAGCTCAAGAGGCAGGTTGAATCAATTTGGTTTGAGCTTCTTCATTTAGTTGGAGGAACCAAACTTGTTTGGGTTGGTATCAATCTTCTAAGTGTATGTCCACCATTTTCCTTGGTCATGTACTAATTTGAATCAACTTACCTGTCCTACAAAATCACATTCAAATTCTGAGAAATAATATTATGAATTAGAAGAAAAATATAATTGAGCTTAAAACAATACTCAACTTATAAACATGATAAAAAATGTAACATTAACATATGCAAATGGATATAATACACCCAATATCAACTCAAAAGAATGTATCCAATAATGACTTATCACTCTCGCAAGCACACAGAAGTGATATGGATCGATCAACTGATCGATCCAGCTGTTCTAATTAATTAGTTGATCGATTGAATTGTAATCATTGTGACACACATATTTAAAAAGATGCGATCGTTGCAATGCCGAAGGGATCTCTCTTTCTTTCTTTCTCTATTAATGAATGCCAGATCTCGGAAGCTCAGAGTTGAAAGTGATGTTTCTTTCTCCGTTAATGGGATTAAATATTATTTTTTAAATATAGAAAAGGTAAAATGTTATACGGGATAGAAAATAAGGTAGGTAAAAGGTATTTTTTCTTAAAAAAAACAATTAAAATATCATTAATTATTAGTCAATACCCTTGCTTTGTAATTAGACTGCATGTGGCTTAGGCGTATCCATCGGGCGGGTCTCTTCCCAAGGGCTACGTGTCGGTGACACGGGCACTAAACCCCCCATTGCCGGTGGTGCAGTACAATATTCCCTTTCGCATGTGAGAAGTTTTCGCTTGCCCATTGATTTCGTTTCGATCTTTGCCTTTTTCGTCTCGCCGTCGGAGTGGCTAATTTAGATCGGAGAATATCGGAAAAGGGTTATTTTGATCTCGATCTCAGAAGGGTTCTTGTGTCCCCTCCGCGGGCATCGACCATGCCTTCGGTGATCGGAGGGCGCCTTCCTCGACGCGCCGCCATGATCCCATCGATTACCTCGTTCGACGGTGCGTCTTGCTCCCATCGCCTCAAACAACTCGAGAAATGGAGTCGGCGCGGCAATCTGACTCAGTGATACAGTCCCATCCCGTCGTTGCGGTTTCCTGGATCTCCTTTTCATTTCCTGTCTCTACTCGTCCGCGATCTCTCGCCCTTTTCCTTCCTTCGAACTTAGGGATTTCTCCAATACTCTGCGATCTTTTCTTGTGTTGGTCGTCGGCGCCGATATCTGTGTTGGGGATTTGTTTGATCCGGTCTAGCGTCTTTTCGGACTGAGGTAACTGATGATATTTGTCAATTTTCGATTGTCTCTGAGAAAGATACCGTCGTTACGGTTGTTACAGTTTCTTTCTTTTTCGGATCTGTCCAGTGCCTTCCGCTAAATTTCAAGCCTTTGTTGGTTTTTTCCATTTCATTGTTGCTGCTCTGTCAGACTGCTGGGGCGCCTTTTAACAACAAAATCTAGTACATGTTTTGCTTTTTAAGTCAAAACCAAACAATGACTTTATGCAAGGAGAGGTTTATTGCAGCTTCCTGATAAATAAGCTTTTACATATTGTAACTATGGATATGCTTTACTTCACAGTCACTTCATTTTTTTTTTTAATATGATTATTTTTGGCTTGCCCATACTAGAGCCAAGTGAGAAAGTATGGAATTATCATTTGTTCATGACAGAGATGAGATGTACTTTTGGCAAACTCAATCAGGATCTTTAGCACTTTTTTTATGTGTGATTTACATCTGGTATTTTGGATGATAAGGTAAACTGATGCTCTTATCAAGTAGTTTGTTACTTTTCTTCGTTTAATCATCCACTTTGTAGTGTTCTATCTGATTTAAGTAAAAATTGTTTGGATGCTGAATCTTTACAAGGGAATCATTACCTTTCATCTCAATTTTGCTTTTTCTTGGTTAGGCATGGTTTGATCCATACAATTAATTTATGTATTCATATAAACGTTAAAATATTTTTATTTTTTAGCGTCCTACTTTTAATCAATTAGGTGTATGCTGGAGATGTGTTGTCTCGCCCAGTTGTGTTAATTTATTCAAGCCTGGTTTTTATTTATCTTAATTCCGAAATTCCTAATCAAATATATATCTTCTAGATATGTTAGTATTGTTTTCTTTTAGAAAAAATATGTAACACCACTGGCATGCTTGTTTAATTTTGTAATAGTATAACTGTGTTCGTTGCATATATACCTAGATCTTAGGACATTTGTGTTGCAGGATTGAAGATATTGTTTGAAATTGTTAAAACGAAATGGATGCAATAGCTTCAATGCCTTTTGATTAAACATGTTTGAGCTTTTTCAATAATATTAAACTACACATTTGATGATAAGTGCATCATCAAAATCTTGCACTGGGAACTTCTGTTACGGTATTATCATGTCTACCCAATAGACTAGGATGAGTTAAAATTCATTTCCATGCCTGATTTTATTTATAAAAGTAGTGTTCCTTGTATGAGAAATCAATTGCAAAATATTAACCCTTGGCAGATCTTCGTACACTAGCAGGTTCATGGGAAGTTTCTCTTGTTTAGATACACTATGTGAAACTACGGTTTGCATGCATGAATACTGTGTCAGCTGTGAGAAATCACACGTAATGATAGACGCTTGTGCTTATTTGGATAATAAGGAGACTGCCAGTATCACCAAGCTAGGGGTTCCAAATGTTGCTTCTATCTGTAATGAGAACATGATAGCTATCCACGAGGTTGATGGCACTCATGCTTTGGTTCTGTCAATTAATGATCCTCAAGGACAGTTATCTGTTTGTGATTTGAGTCATTTGACTTTAGATGAGAACGTCCTTGAACCCAAGAAGACAGAAACTCACCAAGACTTATATCTTCCTACTGATTGGAATGCGAAGAAACAGAAGGCCTTGACCAAATCTGCAACATTTCCTTTGCCACTGGTGGCGGATGACAGTGACCTTTCTATAGGTGGTGCTTGTGACCTACCAAGCACTGAATTCGAAAATCAGTGTTCTTCCACAAAGTTTAATCCTACATATGAAAGATCAATATCTCTTCCTGTGAGTTTCTGATACTCTAAATTGTGTCTAAAATTCTTTGGTTGGATTGTAATACTGAAAATTTAACTGTGAAAGATCATACAAATTTGTTATTTTCTGAGTATCTCATTCTAGACATCTAGACGCTGTTTGGATATGCTAGCTTATTGTCGAAGGTAAAAAAATCAAACAATTTTTTATTTTGGATGTGTGAATTTTTTTTGCCCGTAAAGAAGAGATTTTAGTAGGAAAATAAGTTCGTTATAATTTTTCATATGGATTGAACTTCCTTAATTAGTATTACTCCAAAAAAGACATATTTGCAATCTCTGCATAAATGCATCAGATTCATGTCTACAAAAATGATTTTCTGCTATTTATATAAAATAGGACCATGTTAGTTGCAACTAGCAAGCATTGGTGCTACTTTCATTGGATTATAATTTCTTTTGTGGGATTGGCCGTATGGTGATACACGTTCATGTTTGCAAATTTCATACTTCTCCTTGATGTATTTTATTGGACTGCTACTCCAGGTGCCCCCAAAGCTTATTTCTGCCATGAAGGGAAGTCGGGCACAGCATGGTTCACCATCGAACCTCAAGTTCCATGTGAAATGGGCTCCTGATGTCTATGATCCACCATGCACCTTACTATCACACACTGTGAAGAAGAATCACCACCAACTTCCCAAAGCAAGGAAAAATTATTACAACAAGCACAGGACCAAGTCAGCTCGAGGAAGTAACAATGATAGAAGAAGTGCAAATAGGAGTCTTACCAGCTATAAAACTGAATCCTTCAACGCCAGGTTTATTCTAGTTTAAATTTCATGATTACCATGCAGAATTTATTCCATTAAGATCAAAACTTGTTATTTTGTTCTTCAGATTGCAGACTGTTAGGAATAGTAGATTAGTGTCGAAGGAGTATGGCAAATCCAGCACTGAGGGTGCAGAGTATGCAGACAACAACCAAGATTCAAAATGTGGAGGCAGCTTCTTGGTGGAGGCTCTTGCAAAAGGCAATATATCATCTGTAACCGAGGTTACATGATCACTCTCCATCTTAATAAGGCGTTGCTCATCTTTGTATATGAATAAGCCGGATACGTTTCTTGTTGTTTTCATGTGCCATTTTGTGGATCGAGGACCAAAATCTACGGTCGTTTGATGTGCTATTTTTGTGGATTGAAGACGAAAAAACCTGAGTTGCCTTTTATATGAATGTTGTGCTTCGTTCAGTAACCTCTGATGAATTACGGATTGCCTTGTTATTTAACCTCTGTTTGAAAATAATCTCAAAGTATACATATTTAAACTCAATATTTTTTTTTGAAAACTCACGTGCTTCATTTGTTAAAATAACTCTTCAACTAGTTAAACAAGTCGAAGAGCTCACTTAGCTTAATAGCTTGTTAACATTCATTTATATTTTTAATATAATTAAACTACTCAATTTTTTCAATTCTCAGAATTTACGATGATTGAATTACTGATTACCTGGTTAAAAAATAAAATAAAATAAAAAAGGAGCCAAACATCTTAAAAATGGTGTTTTACGAGATGAGGAAAAACCGCCACCAAAAACAGAATTTTGCCAATTTTAATTTAATTTACATTCTTAAAATATATTTTATTAAATTAATTTTATCCAGGTAAATCTTTCCTTATATACGATGTCGGCGATGCCCAAATCGTAACCCCTCTTCATTTTTAGAGCAGGAAAATAGGAAACGGAAGGAGAGAGGAGGAAGGAGAGGCTGATCGATCCCCTCGAGGCTTCTCGTCTCTTCTCCTCTTCGATCCATTTCCGCCGTTCTCCGTCCGATCCAACCCTCCTTCGTCGCCGTATCGGGATCCGGGCGGAATCGAGGCCGGACGCACGCAGAGATGGCAGCCACCTCCGCCTCGCGACGCCTGCGTGACCTCCAATCGCAGCCGGGCAACAAGACGTGCGTCGATTGTGCTCAAAAGAATCCACAGTGGGCTTCCGTATCTTACGGGATCTTCATGTGCCTTGAGTGCTCCGGCAAGCACCGCGGCCTTGGCGTCCACATCAGCTTCGTCCGATCTGTCACCATGGACTCATGGTCTGAGATCCAGCTTAAGAAAATGGAGTCTGGTGGTAATGACCGCCTTAACGCTTTCCTCGCTCGCTATGGCGTCCTCAAGGAGACGGATATCGTGGCCAAGTATAATACACGGGCGGCATCTGTCTACCGCGACCGCATCCAGGCCCTCGCCGAAGGCCGATCCTGGCAGGATCCACCTGTCGTCAAGGAATCGCTGGATTCCAAGTCAAAAAAACCACCGTCAGGATCGAATGCTCGGAAAGATGGCAATTTCTCAAGTAATAGTGACTGGGATAGTTGGGAGAACGATAATTACCAGTCCTCGTCCTTTTCCGATATGAGGAGGAATCAATCGTCAGGTGATGTTAGGTCTGGTAGTGGCAGAGGATTTGGAGGGACGCAGCAGCCACCCCGATCTAGATCGACGGAGGATATGTACACCAGGGCACAACTCGAGGCGTCCGCGGCTAACAAGGAGAGCTTTTTCTCGAGGAAGATGGCTGAAAATGAATCTCGTCCTCAAGGGATCCCACCATCCCAGGGTGGCAAATACATTGGATTCGGGTCTACACCGCCTCCTTCCCAGAGCAATAATTCGCAGGGCGATGTGCTTCGAGATACAGTTTCCGTGGTTTCTCAGGTGATGAACAAGTCATTTAATACTTGTTTGTGCATTTTGCTTGGCTTATCATGAACGTATCTACTACCCCAACTTTGTGATCTCACTTACCGGTTTGTTCTGATCATGAAGTTGTTTATGATACGAAAGTTAAGATTTGGAGATCCAAGTCACTCACCTTTTTTTTATTATTTATTTTATGGTGTTCCTTCGTGATACTTCTACTACAAAGTACAAATGCCATCATCAAGATAGACACAGGTTCTTCAAATCACGAGACATTCATGTTTTTACTAATTGGAGTTCACGAATAATTTCAAGCATGATATCCTTATTACTATACACGATATCTTTAAATAATTTGCAGGCACATGATTAATAAAACTTCTTCCTCATTCTTGCTTAACTATCCTCTATGCCTTAAGTTGTTCACGGTATTATATATGTTATTGATGTTTAATTACAGGGTTAAATGTTAGTGGTTCTTGAAAATATATCCTGGTATAGTTATATCTGTTAAAATCCCCCTTCAGCACATTGTTCTGTGATTACAAATTATTTAATCAGTCATCTTTTATCGTGTTTGCTTCCTTAAGAACTTTCATGAAACTGTGAATCATTAGCATAAAAATTTTATGACAAAACTGATGTTTGTTAAAACAGTAAGATTTATGTTAAGAAACCTTCAAAGTTACTCAAATAATCTACTCCATGGGATTTCTCTACTTATATGCATCTACTTGAATTCCACCATTTGAGAGTATCTCATCAAGGTTGCAAGTTCTTAATCAACATGTGAAGCCCAACCAATGACGGTGCCACGAAGTTACCAACTAAGGAAACTGTTTTTAATTCTAAGACCTCATTAACCTTGAAGTAAGCCTTCTGTGCCACAGGACCATCTAATCTATAATATAAATTATGTGAAATGTATATATGTGTATACGATACATCCTCATCATCTAAGTTTTGTTTGCTCCAACTATCTTGGGCTGGCCACATTAATTTGATCATCCATTGAACTTACACAAGGCTATATTACTAGTCATATTCTAATCAATTAAATAATTTTTATTACATTAACTAGATTTCTTTAATCTCACTACATATTTACACTTTCCACTCTAATCAATACAATTTGTCTAGTTTTGATATATTTGCCATCTTTGAAAATGTTCTTACCATCTCAATTCATTTACAGTTATACCTAAATGCTCTTGGATAATACTATTTTTTATTTTACCTTTTATGATAATCTTACATATCCATTTAATTCAAAGATCAGTTTTTTAAAAGTTCGACAAGTCGTACTATGGTCTTATAAAATTCCCTTTTTGACTAAGGGATGTAAAACATCACAAAAGATCAGGACAAGTTTACTAATTTCAATCATCATATTTGTGTTCACATGCATGTGTGCGCATGCCTGTCTGCTGGACAAATCAGAACTATACTTTACAATGTCCTTTTTTTGTGTGTATCTTTAGACAACCTTAGAAAAGCGACCATTGCAAGGATTGTTTGATGCTGATACATTCATTTTCATATTTTTGTTAAAATTCTTGCTAAATGTTGGTTATTTTTTGCTACCATGTCTGCCTCTTTCTGGGCTTGTGATTAGTTAGAAAGGATACTCTAACATGAACAAAAATTAGAAGATTCTCATGCAATAATCCATCTGTGATAAACCATGTGAAATTACTCTGAGATATTTAAATTTAATTGTATAACACACTATAACATATATAACAAGAGGCCCTGTTTCTTATTGAGCCTACTCGGTTATAGATTTTCTTCACTTTATTTTAATAGTAAATCATTACCACTGATCATTGAGATTCTCTCTTTAGTTATTCTATTTTTCTATAATTGCTGTGTACTTCCACTCTCTGAGTTCCAGTTCCTTGAATTTCATAATAATCTATTCTCCTTCCCAGGATAGACTGTCTATATTTCCATGGTTTTAACTTTTAATCATATAAAATGTTTCTCATTTAGTTTTATAGTTTTTGTTGTATGGGTTAATAGTTATATACTGAACATGCATTTAGTTGGCTGTGAGGTTCCAGTAGTTGCCTGGTGTTTTGAACAGTTGATATTGTAGTTAATATATGCAGTTGCCATCTTCAGTATCGTAATTTCATCTTCTAGGCTATGATGTAATTAACTGAAAAAAATAATCTATTTTGCATTTTGCTAGGGTCTTGGCCGGCTATCTTTGGTTGCAAGCTCTGCAGCACAGTCTGCTGCTAATGTTGTCCAAGCTGGTACTAAGGAGCTGACATATAAGGTAGCGTCTACTGTTTTATGAAAATGTTACTGGCTTTTGAGATACTATATTTTTCCTATTGATGCATGTTTGAGAATGTTTGCTTTATTTCAGACACAGAGCAACCATTTATGAATGCATTCGGATTTTATAATGTTTTGCCAAAATTTTATCTAACACCTCCTTGTCTGTGGTTGAAAACTCAACTTTTTCTGCATGCAATCTCAGGAGTTTGACTATATGTGCTCCATGTCAAATGACATACATCTGTAATTAATCTTACTTGTTGATAATGTAATATTCAATTCCTTAGTTTTGCATATGAAAAATGGTGGAATTAGTATAGATGATGGTGAAGATGAGAAAGGGAAGAGGAAAAAAGGAGAGGGAAGAGAGGAAATTTAAGAAAAAAAACAGAAATTCATAAGACACAATGTTATCCATTAATAAGAACGTGTTTTGTTTGATTCACGGGCAGAATTAAGAACCCGGTTTGTATTATACTACTGAGTACAGATTGATAAACTGTATAACTTCTACTAACTGCATCAAAGTTGAATTATAAAATGGCTAAAATTCTTCTGTGGGACTTCTGCTTTTCAAACTTGGCTTATTGGTCAATAGTACTTTGTCCTATCAATTTTCATGTAACTTGAGGCCATCTTAGTATCCCATGGTATATTGAATCAAAATTGCTGTTCATTAAAATGCAACTACCTACCTATTTAGGCATTCATTTATTCTTCTGCCAGAGAATGTTCTTTTTGCTATTTAAAATTTCTTTTGCTTCATTCTTCTTCTCTTTTTGGTAATACAGATGAGGGAGTCAGGGTATGATCAGAAGGTCAATGAAACTGTGAATGTGGTAACCAACAAAACCACTGAAATTGGGCAGAAGACATGGGGAATCATGAGAGGAGTCATGGCAATGGCTACACAAAAAGTAGAACAGTACACTATAGAAGGCAGCAGCTGGAAAGAGGACTTGCCACAAAAAGAAAGCGAGAAAAATGGTTACTATCAAGAATTTGGTCAGGACAAGTCTTGGAACAAACCTAATGGGAATTCAACCAAACAGTCCAGTTCCTATAGCTCATGGGATGACTGGGGTGAGAGTGAAAGGAAGGAAGAGCCAAGGAAGGGCAACACACATAATAACGAAAGCTGGGCAGGTTGGGATGACGTGAAAGACGACGATGGCTACGATAGCTACAAACATAGCTTACCAAATAAGGGTGTGCATCAAAATGGAAAATCGACTTGGACTGAGGGTGGTTTTATGTGAAGTTGATCGCTGGTTCTGTTATTTTCATATAGCTTTTTTTTCTATTGCTAAGTTTCAATGATGTGTCCATGGAACTTTATATTGGTGACAGATCGAAGTTGCATCCTCGTAATTTTATTTATTTAGATAAACTGTCTTTGTATTTTTCTGCAACTCTGACAACTATTATTCCCGGATAAGTTTATAGCATTATTTATTGACATATTTTTCTGATTCCCGATAATGAATTCTCCTACTGGACATCTTTTGTCTCTAAATAGCAGGTTCAATTGTAGACTTGAAGTTTGCTTTTTAGTTGGGAATGTTTGGAGCTAAAATTTTGAGGCTTTTTTCTTTTCTTTTTGGCAAAGTTGAATTGAATAAAATAGCATAGATCATCCTATGCAGAAAGTTATTTCAATGTTTGGATGAACGAATTTAAGTTGGAATGATCATTTTATGCAGTACCTATCTTATTCTGATATGCTCAATTGTCTTAAATAGTTTCTTTTAATTGCATTTATAAGTTAATTTTAAGAATATTTGTTTCATTTTAAATTTAAATTTTGTTTTCCTTTTTATTCTTCCGCTTTATCGTCATATTTAATCATACTTTTTTTTTAAAAATTGTATCACCAAGGTTCATGTTTTAAAATACTCACTTATATGACAACAGGTGATTTGTTCATCTAGTATCTCTTAATCCGTCTCTAAATTAATATAGAAGAAATAAATCATGGATGACTACTAGCTATTAGTGTAAATGGTTAAGACATAAAGAAGATATGTTCGGACACACTGAGTTTCAATTTTAATATTTCATATGAAAACCTCTCATACCTTAACCACCGAGAATGTACGTCTGTCCCTAGGTCAATATGGAGGAGGTAAATCGCGGGTGACTATTAACTATTAGTGTAAATGATTAAGACATGTAGAAAATATGCTCGAATACATCAAATTTTTATCTAATACATCATATGATAATTTTTTATACCCTAACCACCGTACCCGTGATAAGGGAGTCTTCAAAGTACTCACTCAAGACCTTTTATAGACACGCTCCAAAAATACCCTTCTAAAATTTCCAAAA
>JBBPFQ010939148.1:0-22244 GCA_037974815.1 Kaempferia elegans
ATGGAAATGAAATTCCCCAAGTCATATGAGTTTGGTGATTCCCATATATTTGAAAATCATTCCCAAATTCTCATTCCCAAACCTATAATCAAACACTATTATTTACTATCATTCCATTCCCTCGTTCCTAAACCCACCAACCAAACACCCCCTAAATATCTTTTTTTTACTAATCAACCCAAATAGAAAAAAGCGAAAGGCGTTATCTTCCTCTTCCCGCATTCCCATTCCCGCTTCGGCGGTTCCTCGCCGTTGGGACTAGGGCCGGCGGAGAGGTCAAAATCGACGAGTTATTTGACTAATCTACTTGAGAAATCAATGGGATCGTGATCTGGAGTTCCAGATCTACCGATCTAGGTTACTTTCCGTTTCTCGGTTTGTTTGCGTTACCAATTCTTTCATTTATTTTGATTTCTTCGCCTTCTTCCACCTCATTGATCCGCCGATCGAAGAAACTGATGCCATTCTAGGTTTTCTCCCCAAATTTTTTGTCGCATTCACCCTACAGCGATGGGATCTCTTTCCCATGAGAGAAAATATGATACCTTTGCTCCTCCCTCGTCTCCTTGTGCGTTGAAGTACATCGAGCATCATGTATCCAAGTTGGACACACTTGCAGGCGTCGCCATAAAGTACGGTGTTGAGGTAATTCGGATTGTTCTTTACTAAATCTTGATCTTGTTTCAGAAACGAGGAAAAAAAAAACTCTTCTTTTGATGAATATTGCTAAAAAAAAATCTTGGTTTTAATTATTTTCTTGAGTCCTAAATCAGTAAATGTGTCATAACTGTCGGCAAGTATGATCAAGAGTTTAAATGCCATGAGAATGCAAATAATCAAGCCCTTTCTTTCTAGTGCGGCCTTGTACAAGTATTATGAAGTCATGAAGGCATGTTGCTATTCTCTCTCCATTATGTAGTCCTTTGATTATTTTTTCTTTTCTTTTTTGTACTCTGTTCAATGTTCTTTTGTTTGCGTTAATATTTGTCTAGTTTTTCACTATTAGATCTTTCAAGCATATAGTGACAAGTGCAGATTGGTTAGCACTGAGAGTGTTCTCTTTTGTTTATGAAAGATTGCAGATATCAAGAGAACTAATGGTCTAACAACAGATCTTCAATTGTTTGCTCACAAAATATTACTAATTCCTCTTCCCGGAAGGCATCCACCATCTACTCCAATTCAGTTTAATGGTTCTCTTGATGACAGGTACTTTCTGCCATCGTATTTTATGAGGATTACTTTAAAGACAGATTAATTGTTTTTAGGTAGTAATGAACAATTGATTAATTCCCCTAGGATTAATAAAAGGGTATCATGCAATGAGCAAAAGTATCATGATTCCACACCATAATATCTGGTATGCTATTCCTGATGTTGGATATGGGTTTCTGATAGGTAGCATCCCAACGTAACATTCTTTCTTTTTCTGTCACAAAGGTGCACTACTCATGATTCTTCCTTTCCTCTTTATAAATTTAGCGACTTTGAAGGATATGGCAACTGATACTGCTAGTTCGCGAGTTATCTTTTCATGCTACTCTCCACTTATGATGTTTTACTATCAGAAATTCACATGCATGATGGAACTTTCTTGTGTTTCTTAAGCTTTAGGATGCATTACTGACTACCCTTTATTTATCTTTTTGTAAATTATCTTGCATAATGTAACTTGATCACTGCGCGTCATTCATGATGAAATTATCCAAATATTAACAATTCAATAGTCATAATATAGCAAGGAGGATTCATGAGTCGTGCTGGTGGCTGTATTTAGAAATTGGGAAGTTTGCAGAGAATCATGTATATTTTATCATTTGACTAGCTTGCTTGCTTTAGCATTTTCCATTGAGAAAAATGGAATCGCCATCTATTTGGCATAGGTTACATGGATTTTGACCATTCTTTGAGTTCTATGCAAGGCTCTATTGCTGTTTTTGAACAAAGTCATAGCAAGAATCTATTGCAAATTCTGTTGATAATTTGATATCAATTCTGCAAACAAGTATTAAAAGTGAAAGCAAGAAGTTCAACCTAGAGGTGAGCTGAGGCTCACGGTTCTAAAAGCAAAAATTTGGCTTTCATGTAGGTGAATATGACCGTCTAGCCTTCAAGGATACAATTCGAGACACCTCTACTACCTGCACGACATGATCTAGAGGCTTGTTTGTAGACCCTTTCAACTCTAATCAGTAATGAAAAACAAAAGCTTAAATGTAAGAATAAAAAGGAGAGCTTTTTCACGGTTGAGAGCACATAGTAATTTGGAATTTTGCAATTGCAAATTGCCACTGTTCTCGTGAGTTTGAGTGAGTTACTTTGCTCCTTTTATAGAGGTTGGCACCCCAAATCCATGCACCCATACCCATTGATTTGTTGTACCTCTTAAATTATGTTGATATTAATTCTGCAAATAAGAATTAAAAGTGAACTTAAGAAGTTAGAAAAGCAAAATCCAACCCTGGTGCAGGTGAATTCGGTCCTAAGGATACAAAATGCTCTAGAGCTTGTTTGTAGACCTTTTCAACACCAAGTGATAATGGAAAAAACAAAAGCCTAACATAAGATAAAGAAAGAAGAGGAGAACTTTTTGCAAAGTTGAACTACACTTAACTGCTCTCAAATGTTAGTATATGACTATATGTTATATTTTATTCCTTCGAGTGACTTCACACATTCACTTACCATCAATGAAGAATGGCAAATTGCACTGTAGTTTTATAATCTATTCCTTCTACCCTAAGCGGCCATGATATTCACAAAAGACTCGAAAGAAAACTCTTTTTCAATGATTCAAAAAATTTCTTTTTTTCTTGTCTCTATTCTACATTATAACATGACTTGTTTCTGTGTGATGTATTATCCCAACATTGTGTTATCCATCCACGTAACCTCTTGTTTACTCTTATAGCAAAATATATTGTTCTAATATAGTTCTTGCAATTTGGAACCATGCAGAGATGATTCTGCTACCCATTCTCCAAAAGGGAACATATTTGATTCTTTACAGCCGATGAAGTTGAACTTCCTCCAAAACAGTGAAATCTCACCTGCTATGAGTAGCTTACAGAGATGCTATGATCTTCCACGCCATAAAAATGGAATTACAAATAAAAGCACAGAAATGATTGTTTATAGAACAGGCAGTGTACCTTACTTTCAAGACGATTTGCTTCCAAAAATATCACCATCATCTGAAACACAATCAAGAAGATCCATGGGTCTTCTCAGGAGCTACCACTCAGATAATGATGTTCTTCAGAAGACCTTGCAACTTAACAGATGTGGAGATGCTCGTGATGGTGAGAAATCTAAGTTAGATAAGTCTGTCAGGCATCGTCAAAAAGCCGATACTGATGCTTGGAGCACTGCTGTCGAAGGGATCATAAACAAGATCGGAAGAGGATTAGCCCCAAGGGCATTGTTAGCTAGTCTGATGGATCACACAAGTCCATCACAAGAAACTTCTCAAACTGCTAGTTTTCTTGCCGTGATCAAGTCTTTTAGCTCCTTGAGTTTGCAAGAAGAAAACGACTCCGCTTGGTCCTATTCTAGATGGACACCAAAGCCCGATTCAATCACAAAACCAATTTTATCATCTTTGCCAAAGCAAATCTCTGTCTGGAGAAGCAAAGCTGCTCTAGATTAATTAACCACAGAAGAACTTATTTAGTTGTTGTACCATGTCATTGTGTTAATACACAGGGCCTTAAGAACAGTTCATCCTCGATTAGCAAATGTTTATAGAAATGTTATTCTTGGCATGTGCCATATTAATAAAACATCAAAGTGATAATTCTTATTAATTTACAGCAAGTGAAGATTGCAAATGTCTGGTTATGTGTTCTCATTGAATATTGCATTAAAGTGTCAGAAATCACATAAAAAGGCCATTCACAATTGGGAATACCCAAATAGAATCCTATATAATTATTGTTAGAATAATTTGATTTTTTTTTTTTTTTAATCAAATTGATTTTTTTTTAAAATAAAGTAGGAGGCTAAAATCCATTTAGTTGTGTAACTATATATATATTTTATTCTAAGAAGTTATATAGCATAAATTTAAATTAGATGTAAAAAAGTATCCATTGATTTAAACACTTGTCTCTTTTTTTTTTTAAAAAGAAATTGAATTATTTTAAGAAAAATGAAGCAACTTTCTTTTTTAGAAATTGATGGACTAATATAAATAAATAAAATTCAATGGACAATTTGTTGGGACCCGTGCACGGATGGTGCGGTGTTCTTCCTCTACCACAAGAGACGCATTCGTTTACGAGGTTCGGAGATAAAAGCTCCTACTCCTTGGCGTGTCTGTAAGGTGGATGATTCCACGATCCTTCAGCGGATCAAACTCCGGACAACCTCCGGCTAAGCGCAACCTCCTTGTCGGTGGAGAAACCTCTCAACAAAGCCGACCAAGACTCTCGTCCGCTAAGGCGTAGATGACTACCAATCTAGTGCTAACCACACTAGAATGCGTCAAACTTCATCAAGCACACATGCTTGGTTTATATAGGGCACCAGCTGAACACACTCATCATTTTGTCCGTTACCAGTTGTCTGCTCCAAGCACCAGGCGACTGGTCCTCTCTCAATGGCTAGTTCAAAACGTTCAAACAGCTAGCCAACGGCTAGTTACGAGTCGCCTGGTCCCAGTACTAGTGGACTGGTTCAGGTGACTGATCACCCGATTGACCACTCGACTAATCTTTCTTTGTGCTTCTGAATTCGCCATCAGTCGCCTGGTCCCAGTACCAGGCGACTGCACAAGTCGCCTGGTCCCAATACCAGACGACTGATACTCGAGTACATCCCTCATACAATGCACTCAATCTCTCGGCTCTCTTGACCTTTCTTTGTAGCCTTGACCTCTTGCCTTCCCGCTATCTTCCTTTGACTCTCATTCCTCGGATGTCTACGAACCCGCGGCTCGTCTCCATGCCATCCTTCAGTATGCCTGGAAGTATGCTTCACTCGGTCTTGTCCTTGCTGCCTCGTTCATGGTCCCTCGGATGCACCATCCTTTTCCAGACAACAGGTCATCAATCAGAGTCTTCATCATTAACATGTCAGACCTCCGCTCCATGGACTTTCTCCACATGTACCTGTACTCCTGCACATTCCATATGCGTATCAGTACATAATGCAAATCCTAACTTAAATTTTACCTAAACTATCAAAATCTTGGGTCCTAACGATTGCTCCAACATAATTTTCTAACAATTTTTTTTTTAAATTCCTCTGACTTTTATTGTTTCACTCAAAAAAATTGATTTTAAAAAATAAGTTACTTAAATAATATTATTACTATTTTGGTCCTGAAATTGAAATTGAAATTCAAATTGGAAAAAGAAAGAGTTACTTTGTTTTTAAAGGGGACCTTGGTAATAATACTAATCACAATTACAGCTGTTTTAAACTAAGAGGGGGCGAAATGAAATTTGTATACAATAAGGCACTAAGCCTATCTGATAATTGATAGAAGCCCGCTTCTTCGTTCCCTCTCATCTTGCTCCGCTCTTCCTTCCCGTCCCGAGCGATTCCTCCTCCGTCGACTGCGCCAGGGTTTGCATCGGCATCTTCCCCCGACGGAGGACTCCGTCATGGAAGCCTTCAACGCCTTCAGCGTCCGCCTCAGCGGCGTCGGCGGCTCCGTCCTCCCTTTCTGCTTTCCGTCTCGAACCAAGAGAGTAAGCGGTCGCTATGGACATGCCCAAGTCCTTTGCTGTGCGTCACCTAAGGATCGCCCCGAGCTCAATAAGTGGGACATGATGGAGCTCAAGTTCGGGCGCCTTCTAGGCGAGGACCCTAAGCTAACTCTAGCCAAGGTAAAATAAAGATCCAATGAAGTCTTTTAGAATCTGATTTTCTTTGAGCAATTGAAAGATTGAAAGTGGCTTGGGAGGTTTTAGTGGCTAGGGAGCCATTCTGCTTTCTCTGAGGTACTGTATGATCAGCTTGGCTTTGTATGTTTGGTTAAAGAACACATAATGTTTATTTGCACGGAAGAAAAAGCCACTTGTGGATTGAACAAAAATAGAATGTTCCTAGCGTTTGGCAGGGAAAAAGATTGACAGTTGTATTTGCACGGAAGAGAAACTTAGAAAATATTTCCCTATTGGAAATTGGAGTGGGAACAAATTGTGCATCTTTCCTATCCATATGGTTTATATGATTGTATTACATTTAACCATGCGAAAACATATAACAACAGTTAGTGTATCAACATAACGTGTTGATACTGATGAAGGATTACTAAGGGAGATAAAATAAGTTATTATGCGAAAGCATTTAGAGGTTGATGTTTGATAAAATGAGATAAAATTGATTAAGATAAAAAGGATAGATTGATAAATTCCAAGAAAAAAATCCAATAAATTATAGTTTATAGTGGGAGCGCTAAAGGGATGAATTCCATAGCTTTGCTTGTGTTTTCATTCTCATATGGTCTTAGTCAATGTTATCTTGGATTAACCACTTAGGTACCTTCCTGTTACTGCTTTTAGTATTGACGTGCAGACTCTTGGCTTATTTGTTTTGCTGATGTGTCCCCTAAGTGTGAGCTGGCACTCCAGGCTTGAAGGTGGTTGTGCTGGAAAGTGGTTATCTAATCATTGGAGGGACTGCCAATGTTCTCGACTCCAGAGTAGAAGGACAAATATGATGGAGAGAGATAGTCAACAGTAAAAGGGTTAGCATTTTGAAGGTCAATGCTCAGCTTCAAACAAGACATTATCAATGAATCAAGTCAACATACAATGAACTTGATTACCATTAGAGAAAAAGATGTGTTACTGACTGTAACATCATATGTTGCTTGGTTGAAATAAGGTCCCAAATCTGGGTTCAATTGATCTAATTTTCGTATGTGTCAGGGTAGTGAGAACCATGCAGATTTTATAGAGCAACATAACAAATCTTGGTTGCTAGTTTTTGAGGTGCTGTTGAAGGCGTGGAACAAAGATGGGAGAAGAATGTTGTGGATCCTTAATGGACAAGGTGATGGGCGCGATGAGAAGTGTTGGATCTAGATGCAAGGGAAAGGGGACAAGAGCAATAGGAAGAAAAAGAGTCAAGAGGAGGGTGGAGGGGAGGGAGGCTACATCATCTTAATAAATCCTGGTCTCCTAAGAGGATTGAGGAAGATACTGTAACTCTAAGAGAGGACTTCTTTCCTTCAAAGAGAGGGATAAATTGTATTATTATTACAAAGAGAAAATAATTACATACTTATATGTTGGCCTCTGACATTAAACCTAATAACATAATATTCATGTGGAACTAAACAGATACATTATAACACACATATTGTCAACTTTAGCATTGTTTACTTAATATAGAAAATCCATATAGTAATATATGTGTATTTTTTTAAAATATATAAAATTAGCATAGTGACTTTAGGCAATGTTTCTCAAATTGGTGTTAAATCAAGTTGGGTAGAAGTTTTCAGTTCTATTCTTTAATTGATTCGATCAAAATTTCATTTAGCATTGACATCATCATATTAGAATTTATAATTATGCTAGAAATATAGAGAAGTCTAAAAATAAGAATTGTAACATGTGAGTAAGCTTAATTTTTGTTTATAAACAGTGAGGGTAAAAAAGTTGTCAATAACTTTATTTGGTTAAAATGCAAGACCACACTCCAAAGTGTGATCTTGTATCATTGGGTTCTGTTAAGAAAGGAACCAAATAGGTGATTACCCATATTATATGATTGTATCACCTCCCAAAGGTGGCAATTGATTTTTTAGTAAAAACTACCTTACTGTTTCTATATTGTTTGCAATTGCCCTTGCATTTCATTGGCTGAAAAATATGATGCTTGAACACCTGGCTTGCAGATAATGGCACGGAAATTGGATCCAAATGTCTCTTATCTTGACGTTGAAAAATCTTTCTATAAGAACAAAGGTAAAATGGGTGATTACGCCCTGAACATCCCATCAGATGTGATACTGGAGGAACTGCGGCCACCAAAGAAGCCTGATACATCTTACCAGAAGAATCCACAAAATGTAAAGGATAGTAACGTAAATCTGTCACGTCCAACTATGAGCAGAAGACCTAAAGCCATGAAATCCTCTGAGGGTTCGATACAGGTGCAGACACAACCAAACCACAATAGAGGAAAAACTGATGACAGGAGTGAACCTCCCAATATTTCTTTGCGGAAACCCACTGTCACCCAGGATGATGACTTTGAAATTAACTCAAAGTTCAAAATTGAACCAAATGTATTCTTGAAAATGAGAAAAACATCAAGTGAAGATGTAAGTAATATGTCTCTTTTAAGGAAGCCAGAGGTTGTCAAACCAAATTTTGAATCCACTCAACAGAAAGTTTCTGCGGGAGATTCTTTTCAAACTAGTCTTGATGAAGTGAGGGGCTCTGATAGTGATACAGAGATCTCAAACAAGGGAGAGATGTTGTCAGATGATCTTAATGCAATTAGCACTGTGACAAGCTCAAATGAGCTTCCGCTAATCAAGTTGGGACTACCTGTGGAGAATAATAAGGATGAAGAGCACTTATATGACAACCATGATGCCAAATCTATTTTGCCTAAGCTTGATGATGGTGGTGTGGTTACAGGTAGTGTGATAGCTGATAGGAAGCCTAATCTCCGTTGTTAAAATTTAGTTAGTGTTTATATAACATTCAAATTTTTTAGAATCGCAGCCACTTAACCAAAGTGCTTCCAAAGTATCTGCTACTTCATCAACATCTAGGCAAGCTTCCCTGTTAGGGAAGCCTCAGAGGTACTTTGCTTTCAGCATATTTCAACTATGGGAGACTTCTTGGCATTGATACAGTTTTATTATGAAAAGTACATCTATATGATTTGATGTTTGCTATCTGGTTGTCTTGTTTACCTACTTTATTCAAGTGTATCTCAACCATGGAAGATTTCTTAACATTGCTACAGTATTATCGCTAAGAGTATATTTGTATGGTCTGCTGTTTTTTATCTGGTTGTCTTGGATTGCTATGCTATGCAAGTATAGTTGTTTTCTGCCACTTTCAGATAGATTGTCCATTTGAGATATGATTCGAACTCTTGGCATCTATCCCCTAGTCGTGCACCTTTTATCTGCATGATAATATATATTAATTAGGGAGGACTACAGAATACTTTTGTGTATTGCTATGTTTTATCCCTTCATGCATGGTTTTGCATCACTTAATTGCTATCTTCTTTGAATGCATGATAGTCGGATTGTTGTTGCAGGAGCTAAGGAGATGCTTTGCATGTTTGGATTTTCTGACTACTAAATCTTTGATCGTCTGTTTTTTGCCTTCCCCTATGACATTCAGTGTTAGAAAAAAAACAGTAGTATTTTAATTGATACATTGCAAACCTGTAATTGATACATTGCAAACCTGTAATTGATACATTGCAAACCTTTAGGCTGGACACATCCACAGAAGGGATGTTACCACCACATAGAGGGGAGAAAATTGCTTTGCAGCTTGATGAACATGTCTTCACTGCTGGAACTGAGGCTGTTATATCAGCAGATCAAGAGGTATTCTTTGTTGATTTTTCTTCATTATGGCTGAAGTATTGAGCATGTTAATGAATGTGGTTCCACAATTAATGTCATGCAGTTTGGTTTACAAACTACTTTCTGTCTTACAATTAGATGGAAAATTGCAGGAAAGTGACTGGAAAAGGGCAGATTACTTACTTCATAGTGGAGAAAAAGCTGAAGTGGAATTGATCAGTTGTAGCAGCAGAGGTTTTGTTGTCAGTTTGCTTGAACTCTGTGAATCCACGTATCTTTTTTAGAAAATCATTTTTCATCCTATACTGACTTTATTATTTATACTACTCATTTTCTCATGGTTCCTAGGTATCATTTGGATCTTTGCTTGGTTTCTTACCTTACAGACATCTTGGTGCCAAGTGGAAATTCTTAGCTTTTGAATCATGGTTAAGGAAAAAGGGGCTGGATCCCTCTTTATACAGGCAGAATCTAAGCATTGTGGGCAGTTTTGATGTTAGCAATAAAAATCTTGAATTGACGGAGTCTACATCTCAAGAGTCTTATAAAAATGCTGAAGTGTCACCATCACAAGAAAAATTTGAAGAACTTCTTGAAGCATACAACCTTGAAAAAACTAAGTTCCTATCATCTTTTATCGGTCAGGTTGAAGGACATGCTTCATCTTTACATTCTTGATACGCTAATTTCATTACTTACAACTTAGTGAAAACCAATGTATGAATGCAGAGACTTAAAGGTTCAGTAATTCTGGCTGATAAAAAATCCAGAAAAATAATGTTCTCTGGGAGGCCAAAAGAAAAGGAAGAATTGGTTGAGAAAAAGAGAAGTCTTATGGTATGTTGCTAACTTGCTATGCTTATATAAATTTCTATGACACTTCTTTTTCGTTAGAAACCATGTTATATAAAGCCAGATGCTTTGGAGCATGTACTGAAGTTTTCGGATTCCAGCTAGTAGATAGTCTTAGACAGTTATATTTGATTAAGTCTCTTCTTTATGCTAAATTCATTCTGGTACAGAACCCATTTCTAGTTTTCTTTTTGCCTGGTATGTGTAAAAAGACTCAGATAAATTTCTCAACAGTAGATAGGTGGGCATCAAAGCTGCCAGATCTGTTTGGCTTGGATAATGGATTATAGTAAACCTATGAAGAAAAAAGCGGGAAAGTGAATAAAGTGAACAAATATCATATGCACAATAAAGGGTTCTTCCTCTTCTGCTTTGTTTAGTTTATAGTGTAAAAGTGTAAAAGGTCAAACATTAATGCTTTATAGTAAATCATTGAGATTTACTTGTTCTTCTTTTCTTTATTTCTATTTTTTATTTGGAATTAGATGTAGTTCTGACCAAAAAAAAAAAAAATCTCAAAATGGCCAAAATTGGAACACCGAGGGACCACAATTGAATAGACAGGTAGAACCATCTGAGTTACAATTTCCTGTTCTTGTTGAAAACTATTTTTTCCTTTTGTTAGTAGTTGATGAAACAGTGCGCTGCATACGACTGTTTGTCACTGTGATGGAGGCACTATATTCACCTACCAGTAAACGAACCATATTGAGTTGGTAATTCTTAATTGTTCTTTGTGCAGGCTAGACTCAGTATTGGTGATGTTGTGAAATGTCTGATCAAGAAAATTACGTTCTTTGGCATATTTGTGGAGGTAATCAGTGCTCTCTATTCTTTCATTGTACCATTTTGCAATAATCTCTATAGTGACAGGAAAAGCTGATTTGGCATTAATAGGTTGAAGGAGTACCTGCCCTTGTTCACCAATCAGAAATTTCATGGGATGCAACTTTAGATCCATCCTCGTACTATAAAGTTGGGCAGGTACTGCAAGGAAATGATTACTTTTCTTCATGCACAATGAATGACACTGTATATCCATCGTTGCACATTGAACTTGGACATGTATGCTGAGTGATACTTTACTTTTTTTCCATCCATGGACATTACAAAATGGTTTTGTTGTAGCCAGACTAGAATTCACGACTTTATCTTAGAGTTTGAATTGATTTATTTGTTAGGAAGGATTCTGCAGTTCATGCATTTTACTAGAAGTCTCATACTCAGTGATGTTAGATCGAAGAAAATATAGCTATTGATCAATATCTCTTCGTAAGTTGGCATGAATTATGGATGTTTGGCACTGAAATAAAGATTACAGGATTATGATAAACATTTATATAGTGAATGGGAGCTTTGGCGCAATGGTAAAGTTGTTGCCATGACTTAGAGGTCGTGGGTCCGAGTCTCATAAACAACCTCTTGAAAAGCAGGTAAGACTATGTACAATAAACTCTTCCCCGAGACCCCGCATTGGCAGGAGATTCATGTACCCGGTTGCCCTTTATTAGTGGTAGGTTTTCCATCAACCTAGACAGATAGTGGTACATGTATGCCTTCACACAATCTAGAGAACCAGAGATCTTATACAACATTGATTTATACCATGACCAAAGATGATAATGCTTAGCGATTAATCAAGTTATCAAATCATGGCACTATTTTGGATTGTCAGTGATGTAGTTCTGAAACATTATCAATAAGAAGATAGCTAGTGATCTTATACAAAACTGTGTTTATTGATTGTTTAATGTAGATAATTTATAAAGTACTCAACATTAAAGCAACTACTCAATCTAGAACATCATATAAGTATGAATCTGTACTCATTTTGTCGGGGATATTCCTACATCACATGACAATAATACCCAAGAATAGCATCCAATCAATTCTTTTGTGCAGATTACATCTTGTTTTAGGTTTGGTCTGTCAAACATATACTATCACGTGTAATAGTCTGGAACATTACCACTACTGTGTATATCCTATTGTTCCAATGTGTCATAACTAGAATATGACTGAATGGAAAAGATGATAGTAGCCTTACATCAAACAAATACACACAAATATGAACATCTGAATCAATTGAGCAAGTGTTTTCTAGTTAATAGGATGAAGAATGGAGATTCAAGTATATCTTCATATCCTCTTTAGGCTAAAACAAATATTCCATTAAGACTGGTACAATCTGCCATAATTTATGGATCGGAGTGCTACACTATTAAGAAGCAACATGTAAATTTTGTAAACATATATGAGAAAGCTAAGGTGGATGTGTGAGGATCCTAAAAAAGTGAAAATATATCATATTAATATTCAAGAAAAGGTAAGCATAGCTCCAGTAGAAAATAAAATAGGTTGGGATGGTATTGACATATTTAAAGATAACTAAGAAATTCTATAGTTAGAATAGTTCACTCTGTTACAGTGGGGGTAAAGTTGAAGGTGTAAGAGGGCCAAAGAAAAATATTATTTAATGTAACAAAAAAAAAATTTAATTAATCTTAATATTACCAATGATATAGCTTTGCATGTAGCTTAATGGATTAATGTAGTTAGCCCAAATAATTGAATAAAAACACTTGACAAGATGATGAATTGAACAGGCAGTTTCTAGCACGTGAATAACAAACCTTGTGGGGTAGTCAACAGATTAGGTGAGGATGCCAATCCGATAACAGAATTTTTTTTGCACTTAGTTAGTATTGATGCATACCAAATAAAAGTCTTTGTTTGCATTGAATGTTCCATTATACTAGAAGTAATGCACACGAGGGAGTGGTTTCAAAATGCAACACCTTGATTAATGAAATTGAGCAAGGATTCTGCATAATTTAACAAGATTCATTTTCTTTGAAGTTTCTGAAACTTCAGCATATCTATTTTTTTCCCCAGATGGTGGAAGCAAAAGTTCATCAACTAGATTATACTCTTGAACGAATCTTTTTATCTTTGAGGGACATAATGGTATACACGCCCACACTCTTTGTGTTTCATGCAATAAGATATGTTTGGATATAACTATCAGACTTCTTCGTCGTCACATTTTCAGCCAGATCCATTGATGGAGGCCTTGGAATCTGTTATCGGTGATGGTACTTCTTTGGGCGGAAAACTTGAAGCCACACAAGCTGATGTCGAGGTGTTAGATCTTTCCATCTTTTGTTAATGTTTCAATATACAAGTGTTACATGCAGCATAATGGCTTATTTAATTGGAAAATTTTCACGGTAGCATCAATAATAAGAGCAGTCCATTAGAACATTGTTCATTTTGAATATTCATTAGTAGTATCTATAGAACTTTTGCTGCATCAACTTATATTTTTCGATTGTATCATAATCTTCTGAATGTACTTTTCTATTCACTCCCTAGTCTATTTCTATATATTTTAAAGATATACTCAAGATAGTCAGTAGCCTTTCCTCTATTTTTTTCCCTCCACAATATGACCTTCTTACTGTTACATATTTGAATTGTGCTCAGTGGGCTGATGTGGATTTGCTCATAGAAGAGTTGCAGAAGATTGAGGGAATATATAGTGTTTCTAAAGGCCGTTTTTTCAAAAGCCTCGGTTTAGCTCCAACATTCCAGGTTAATTAGCATATTTTTGTTTGCTAAGTTGTAGATCATTCAATTTGTCGTAAACAAGTTGGTAACATGTCTTGCATAGCTCTCTACCTTTACTACATAATTCTTATTTTTTTTTATTTTCAGGTGTATATGGCTTCCATGTTCAGAAACAAGTACAAATTGCTTGCTCGTTTTGAAAACAAGATCCAAGAGGTATCATCAATTTTGTAGGATGAATGCTAGAATGCCTAGTAGTTTTATTTACTGCAATTTAAATATAGGCGACTTCTTAGTCAAACAAAGCTTAGTTTCGAAAATTCTCAGTGGATGCAAAATGTCTTTAGATGTTGACCGCTGTGCTACAAGCAAAATTATCCCTCGTGATTTATCTGTTCGTATCTTGTCATAGGACCGATTATAGTGGACCGTTTAGGGCGAGCGATATACTTTTGCTCCAAAAGCCTAGTTTTGAAAAGGATTTAGTGGTAATATTGGTAGAAAATAGCATTATTTCGATCACATTAGCAAGCAGTAATCATCTTCAACCTCTCACACAAGCACAGAAATAGACTTTTTTCCTTTTAATCTACATCTTGCTTATGCTTCATCTACCATCTACTAGATATGCTTTCTAGATCTAAGTATATGGATCCTCCTTTATCATTTGGCTCGATCTCCTACCATGTTTAACATCTCATGTGACAAATAAATATTTTCCTTCAAAAGTTACGTAATTGCGATCGCTTTTCTTATCCTGTCTTCCTTGTTTCATCATATAAACCAAATTAAATTATTTTTCTGCTCATTTCTTGTAATTGCGATGCTTGTCTTTTTCCGAACAGTTCTTTACACTTTGAAACACGATCATTTTGTGCAGATCATTGTGGAATCATCATTGGATAAAGAACAAATGAAGACTGTAATTTTAACATGTACCAGTAAAGTCAACTGAAAGAGTATTTATGATTTCCTGAATCTTTCGTCTCTTTTTTTTTTCCTTTTATTTGACAATTTCCGCACTTGATAATTGTGCACTCATTTCATAGGCAAAAAGGGTTCTTCTGTATTATTCTACAAATCTACGATTTATGATTATCAGCTCGGCTACCCATTTAAGCGGATTTGTCAGTATTTGAAAAAAATAAATTTAATTAAACTGAATAATGTTAAATCTGAATGATTAATTTAGTCGAATAAAAATTTTTCATCAGCTAATAAAATAAATTGAAGAGTACTTATAATGTACAGTCTAAAAGTTTAATATTCTTTAATTGGGAGTTTTATTTGAATTTCTATTTTAGGTTGTAAATAATAACTCTTGTATAATTTAGAAAACAGGAAAATGTGTAGGACAAGCCAGGTAAAAACTTGATGGGATGGATTATAAATCAGTTTTTTTTTCTTTTTATCTTAAATACATAATTCTAATTAGGGATGGACAATTAAATAAATTAAATAAAATATATTGAAATCTAACTAATTATTTTTTGGGATATATTCGATTGAAATTTTGCTATTAAAATTAAATAAATTGAATTGATATATATATATTTTAATTTGATTGATTATCAAATTAATTAAATTTTTTTATTGGATTGATAGTTGTTAGTTGTTGTTCGATTTAGGTATAGAAATTAAATAAATTGAAATAGTTCAGATGGGTTATTTCGATTTAATTCACCTCTTATTCTAATCTTTTGAGGTAGGGGTATCAATTTGGATAAATTAAATTTGAATCGAATTGAGATTTTTTTTTAACTCCCAATTTAAATCCGACTTGAATCCGAACTCAATCCGAAATTCTTAAACTCGAACTCGATCAAGTTGAATTTGACCTAGATAATCCATATAACCCGATTTAAAATAAATTTTTTTTACTATTTTTCTAATAATAATTCTTCATTTTATCTCAATACTCCATCATTATCATACTAACATTGATATTAATATACATAAAAATTATTTTAATTTTTAAAATAAAATTTGATTTAACTCTAAAAATCAACTAACTCCTAAATTTGAGTCAACCCGAACCCGATCTAAACTAAACTTGAAAATTTTCAATCCGAAACCCTTCAACCCAAATTCAAAAATCTATAATCCGAATATATTTTTTTTCAGATTAATTCGGATTAGATCATCGGATCGAATTTATTTTTGACATCCCTACGTAGTGTTTCACTTAACATAGAATTTATAAAACAAACTGGTTCAAGACCTGACCAGCTAAACAAATGATGAGCCCAATCAGGTTCGACTGGGATTTCTATATCGATTGAACCAAGTTAACAAATGGATCGTGATTAGTTCGGGATCGCCCACCAATCGGGCCGATGTGGGCCGAGCCGGTCAACGACCGCGTGCTGAGCCGGACCCAATCCGATCCGGTTTCACCACCATCGGCTAGCTCTATATCTTCCTGTTAGCACGCAATCTGCGGCTGGTTCCGTTGATTTCGAGCGCTGGACGGCGAGACGCGGCGAGCTCTAGATCGATTCTACGATCAGTTCTTCTCTTCTGGTATGGTTCATAGGAGATCACTCAGTTCCATCCTTTATTTTCTTCTTCTTCTTCTTCTTTCTGCTGCTTGCTCGATTTCTAGGGTTCGCTCAGCCGGTCGGGCGCTTTTGGTTATTTCCTATTTATTGCACATGAATCCTGCATTCTCACTTCTTAGTTTTCTCCGAAGGGCTTTTGATGTGGTTGAAGTCACGTTCCTGTTGCTGGATTTGTAGGCAATTTTAGAGTCAATTAAAGTTTCGGTGTTCGTCCCTTTTTATTATCTGTTTTGCTTCTGGAAATGAAAACTATAATATTTCTCGATTTTGATTGACTTTGTTTGTCCCCTTTTCTTTGGACTTCTCAATGAATACATCAAATAATCTGTGGCATTTCATATCCTTCCCAGATGGATGCTTATGACAATAATCTGAAAAAGGAATCTATACCGAAGGCCTAAACGATTGTATTCTAGTATTTTATTTCTACTATAAAAACAATATTTATTTTTGAAATTATAACACTTTAGCCTTTCTTTTCTCTCTTTTACTATATCAGTGTTCTTAATTTGATTATTGGATTAATCTCTTGCGCGTGCATATAAATATTGTTTCTCTCTGGCCTAATGTCCTAAGGTTCCATTAACTTGGTGAAGAAACCTGGATGATTAGATGGAGATTTTTAAATATTAAAATTTTGATAAATGTTGGTTAGAAATTTTTACGAGATTATCATTATTAGTTGAATGTGTGGTATATCTGCCTGTATGTCCTAATGATTGTTAATTTTCTGTTTATGCTAGATAGAATCTAGTTAGTTGGAATCAGCAAGTAACAATTGTTTTTTACGAGATTACCATGATTACTTGACTTTGTGGTATATCTGCTTGTGTCCTGATTATTAATTTTTTCTTTATGCTAAATGAAATCAAGTTTTGGTCTCAGTAGTTAATTAGTTATTCTTGGTGGTGATCATTTGCTAAGAAAACAATTTGGAACTTCCGGTACCCTGCACAAAGTATATGGGAAAACAGAGTGAATATAATGAAGAGAATGTGAGCTGCGAACAGGAGAATGATAGCGAGATTGAAGAAGTTCCTTCTGAGGAGGAATATATTGAAGTGAGTGATGAACAAAACCTTGATGAAGAGTCAAGTGAAGGAGAGGAACCCTGCGAAGAACTTATTGAAGAAGATCCTGATGAAGAACTTATTGAAGAAGATCCTGATGAAGAACCTTACAAGAAGGAACTTTGTGAGGAGCAAGGTGAAGAACTATATGAAAGTGACCCAGAAGAAGAAGAGGAGGTAGATGATGAATGTATTGGGGTACAAAGTGAATATGTTCAACAAGGATTTGAACCTCAGACATCTTTGAAGCATGATGATGAAGAGCATAAGTTGAGCTCTGGACCTTCCTGTTTAGATAAGAAGAGAAGATCAGCTGATAAACCCCAAGGGTACGAGGAAAACAGGCAAAAACATAATGTGGACTCACACAATTATTCCACCAGTATGGTAGAAAAAGAGAACACTCAAAGGTTTGGTAATAAAAAACGCAGCAAATGGGATAAAGACCCTGAAACTTACAGAGTGGAATGCAGTACTAATCCAGATACTACAACTAAAAAGCGAAGGACAAGATGGTCTACTGAGGATTCCCAATCAAAATTGTTAGACCCTTCAAACCTTCCAGATTTTGTCAAAAATATCGTAGGTGGTACTTCCACCGATCCAGTAATTGAGAAATTGAACTCTGAGCTCATTAAAATTAACAAAAAATTGAATGATATTGTATCAGTTGACAACCAAGCTTCTCTGAATGGTCCAATCAAGTGCAAGCTTGAAAAGAAGCTCATAAAGCGGCGGCAAGAGATCATGTTACGTCTGATTCAGGGGAATGCTGCTTTCTATTTCCGTCCTAAAAAGCTTTTCAGGAAGCTCTATATACCAGTAGAGGAATACCCTGACTACAATTTTGTTGGTCTTATACTTGGTCCCAGGGGGAACACACAGAAAAAAATGGAGATGGAAACAGGGGCTAAGATTTTGTTGCGTGGTAAAGGTTCTACCATGAAAAATAAGGACACTGTAAAAAACTTAGAGGAGGATGATTTACATGTCTACATAGAGGCAGAGACCCCGGAGTCACTGAATGCTGCAGCCAAGATGGTAGAAAAACTGCTAGTTCCTATGGAAGAATCAATGAATGAACACAAGAAATTTCAGCTGAGGGAGCTTGCGGCATTGAATGGAACACTTAGACAAGATGAATATAATTGTAAAACACAAAATCCATGTGATATCTGTGGAAACACGATGCATCCCACTGCATCTTGTCCTTTGACTGCTTCAAATCCTGGAGCCATCAAAAGTGACAATGTCCTTGCTTATGTGGGTAGTTTTGGAGCTTCCTCATTTATCCATCCCCAAGTTCCTAGTTACAGTCCTACCTTGGTTGGCAATCAACAATCTCAAGCTTTGGCATCTTCAAACATTAAGTGTTTAGACGAGATGAATGTGACAAATTTATATGTAGCCCATCTTCCACATTTCGTGCATGATGATAAATTAAAAGAACTTTTTTCACCATTTGGATGCATCTCCAAGGCAGTAGTGATCAAGGAAAAGACCACTGGTTTAAGCAAAGGATATGGTTTTGTCCACTACACTGATCCTGCGTGTGCTGCAGCAGCGATCGCTCATATGAATGGGTACAGTATAGGTGGAAATATTCTTTTAGTCAAAGTTGCAGATCATCGATTGTCTAATACCAATACCAATATTATAACACAACAAACAAATTTTGGCAATCTACCCAGCCACCTAACTGCAGCAATTTCTCAGGGAGTACCAGGTGTTATGAGCTGGCCAGGTCCTCCAGGATCTATTCTACCTGAAACTCATGTAACTTTTCCTTCAAAAAACAGTTTGGCAGCTGATTCTTCAAGCTATCCAGCTTTCGTTTCTCAAGGTGAGTGTGCTATGAGCTGGCCAGGTCCTCCAGGATCTATGCTTCCCGAAGCTTATGCATCTTTTCCTCCAAAAAACAGTTTTGCAGTTGATTCTTCAAGCTATCCAACTTCCATTTCTCAAGGTGCTATTAGTTGGCCAGGTCCTCCGGGATCTATGCTTCCCGAAGCTTCTGCATCTTTTCCTCCCAAAAATAGTTTTATGACAGCAGATTTTTCAATCTATCCTACTTCTGCCATTTCTCAAGGCGAACATGGTGCTATGAATTGGCCAGGTTCTCCAGGATCTATATTCCCCAAAGCTCATGCATCTTTTCCTCCAAAAAGCAACTTTACATCAACTGCAGATTTACTAAGCAATCGAACTTCAACTTCTGCCATTTATCAGCTGGACCAACCTGGTGGTAGGAATTGGCTTGGTCCGCCAGGATCTCTGCTTCCTGAAGCTCATGCGTCGTTTCCTCCAAAACAAAACTTTACATCACATGCCAATCTGCTAAGCTATCCAACTGCAGGCATTTCACATGGAGAATCTAGTGTTGTAAACTGGCCAGGTCCTCCAGGATCTATGCTTCCCTAAGTTCATGCATCCTTTCCTCTGAAAAGCAACTTTACATCATAAGCTGATTTTTAACCGGGCTTTCTCCATTGTCTGTCAACACTTCGTGTCCAAATGTATGAACCCATATGAATCCTCATGCCATCACAAACACAACGGAACTCAAGTGGTTCCCTGGTTATTTGAAGAGCAGATATTTTCAAGATCAGTAATGTGGATTAATTTGTTCCGACAATGTACCCTCTCATCAGTATGTACCTAGCCCATCCACCATGAGCAACCATTACCCTGGTAAAAGGTAACACAAGCTTTTGACTATGTTGTTCATTAAGGGTTGATAATTGGATTTCACATCGTCCTCCATTATAATCCTACTGATTAAAGGTTTTTGTCCTCGTTAAAAATAGATAGAGCGTGTTTTTTCTTCTTCATGATCTTGGTTACAGCTCTATTGAACGCCCGTGGTTTACATGCATAATAAAATCATGTGCCTTATGTGAATTGTCTAATTTACATGCTGTTCATGTGCAGAGTATTTCCATTTTATTATTGCTTCATAGACATTGTTCTGTGATCAGAATATGAAAACATGGTTTGCTAATGCTGCTAGCATAAAGCTAAAGGTAGAGTATTTAAAAGCGGGTCAGATTGGTCAGTTTAACTGGTTAATTCTGGCATCAGAAGCTAATTCTGTTAGATTTATATTGTAGTGATATAAATTAATAATCTTGTTTTAGAAAATAGTAAATATACATGGAGCAGTAGATTTAACAAAAAGAATGAATCTGAAGGCTGGTGATTTTAGCTTAAGGTGAATATTTAGATTTTTGTGTAAATTGGTTCTGATCTACACTCCAAGATAGAGTTGTAATTGAACCCGGATTTGGTTCCATAAGAACTTAGTCCTTCTCGAGTCAACCTTGCTCTGATACCACTTGTTGGATCGGATCGGGTTTGTAGACGGAGGTCGAATAACCCTACAAGTTAAATAAAAACTATCTCGAGCTAAAAGCAGGGATTAAGGATTATAACAACTATAAAAAGCATAAATAGAAAATGAAGAGGCTCAGAGATTTACTTGGTTACAACTAAGTTGTTTGTTAATCCAAGGCAATAGTAGCTCAATCACGAATCTTCTTCTGTGTAGGCGGAGAAGTTTCTTACAATCTCTAACAGCTCAGAAATAACACTAGAAATTACTATAGAAGTTGTGTACAAAGTTGTTGTGGATTTCCTAGGTCTAGGAACCTTTTTATAGCTTCTGAAAATTTTTATCCTGAGCTCTGAAGGAGCCTTTATGGCTTCCCAAGGCACCTTCAATAGATAAAGTTTTATCCATGAGATAAAACTTTATTTCCTCGCTGCAACGTTCGCTGACCGGCTTGAAGGCACCTTCAGGCCATCTGAAGGCGCCTTCGGTGGGCGCCTCTAAAGCCTTTGAGGGCACTTTCCAGGGCGCCTTCAGTAAGGCTGAAGGCGCCTTCACTACGCTGGATCAGGGAGCAGAATACTCCCTTCGACTCTGTCATCTTCCGACCGCCTAAGTGATTCGGACATCCTGAATAGGGCTCACCCGAATCTAATTTTCGTCCTTCTCCTCGAGCAGCCTTCTTCCCCGGCTTCTCATCCCTCAGAACGCCTTGTGTATCCTTCTCGTCTGCTGGTGTACTCTTCTGTGACTTCTCATCCCACGGATGCACCGAGCCCGTTGACTCACTTCTCGTGCCATCCTTCTCGTCCGTCACGTCTTCCGCTCGACTTCTTCTGATCCTAAGTTCCTGCACATTTAGTCACAAGGTTAGAAACTATGAGATCTAACCTAACTAGGTTGGTCACATCAAAACTAACTTAGGGACCAACATGTCTATTTTCACAAGGTGATATCATAAGAATTTCAATCCCACTGCCTTACCGAGTGGAAGGCCTGTCGACATAGATCTTCTAGGATTTTTCTAATTTTGTACTATGTATCTCCATCATAAAATCGATTAAGGCTTGAGCTTTGATGGTCATTTAGGATTGGAACTATATGTTATACTCAACTCCGTAGACCACTTAATCAATCTTCCAAATACTTCCAGGTTGATGAGCACTCAACCCAGGGTGCTAATAGTTAATACTATGATTGGATGAGAGAGAAAATATGGACATAATTGCTGGGCGGCTAAGACTAATATGCATGCTAACTTTTCAAATGCGGTGTTGTGGTACTAGGCAGCTTTCTGTTGGGATGTATATAGAAAGCCTAGCCTTTTGTATAGACATCTTTAT
>JBBPFQ010939149.1:0-11345 GCA_037974815.1 Kaempferia elegans
TGTTGGTCACACCATGTTGTAGAGGCCACTATTACGAAGCTGCTATAGCACGCTGTTACAGCTACGATTTGGTAGCTGCTATAACCTAGTGTGATAAGAACGTTGTAGCAGCTAGGGTTTATGTTAGCTGCTACAAAGTGGATACCGTAAAATAAGAACATTGTAGCTACGACGATTTGGTACCTACTACAAAGTGGATACCATAAAATAAGAATGTTGTAGCTGTGACGATTTGGTACCTACTACAAAGTAGATACCCTAAAATAAGAACGTTGTAGCAACTATAAATAATAGTTGCTACAACATTCTTATTTTAGGATTTCAACTTTGTAGCAGACAATATCAACCCTAAACCATAAACCATGTATTTGGCAGGAGCAAATAGTTAAAAGATATACCATCATAATAGAGGCACGTACATGCAGATGAACACGCATAGGCAAGTGAGCCGAGTCGACACTTAGGGAGTTGATTGACGGAAGACATTGAAGGCCGCCGCGAGGGAGTTCGAAGGAAGAGGCCACCAACCGAGTGTGACGGCAAGTTTCCTTCAAATTTTATAAGCAAAAATTTACAAATTTATCAAATAATATTATACTAGCTGTTATACGTTGTAGCTGTTAGTTAGACAAGTTGCTGCTACACGTTGTAGCAGTTAGCTATCCAAGTAGCTGCTTCACATTATAGCATTTAGGGCTTATGTTGTAGCATCCACATTCACCTTAATATTGGAGAGAGCAGATAAACAGAGAGCGGAGTAGACCGGAAAGCCTTATATTTGATAATGGAAAGGGGTGTTCAGCAATATGTGACGATGGAAGATGGTTGCGAAGGAAGGAGCGACACCGAGAGTGAGAGCGGTGACAATGAGGGAAATTTAAATTTGGGAAAATCGACATTTTGAATAAAAGGCGGAAGGGGAGAGAGATTAAAAGAAATAGAAATCGAGCTAACATCACCTAAGTAAGGAAATTATATTTAATGGTAACGTAGTGGTGTTACAGTGATTGTCACACACCGTCGCGCATGAAGCGTTGGACAAGATATCATTTATATATGTGTATGTGTATATATATCACATGGCTTTCGTGGAGCTTCTGTTGGGATGCAGTATCCTCGATTCCAGCCAGTTGATCTCCTCTCTGCTAGCTGTTGGATCATTTCTTGCATTTAACTGCTCAGTCTCAGTTGGCATTCTGTACGTGCACTGAGGCAAAGAAATACCTCAACAATGTGATTCGATACATGTATCAAGCAATCGTTTCGGACCAACGCTAACTATAACGTTTAATTACTCAATGATGTTTGGAATCATGCATGCATGTTTCTGACAAACTGAAGAGATATATATATATATATATATATAGCAGACTCTCAGTTTGTCAATGAATTTAAATTATAACCAACATTAATTAATTGATTCCATGCATATAGCTAGCTAGTGTCAAAGAACTGTATATTGGATTTGTAACCAAATATTAATTAGATCGATTTATGGCAACAAATATACTTTAGCTTCTCGCCTTCATTGTTGCTTCAGTATTTAGTTAGAAATTTTCCGGACTAATTCTTGGATGCTGTGCAGCAGGTAAAATGAATATATAATTATTTGAAAGATTTTGATTGTTTAACCTTCACTCGATTGTACAAATTATGAAAACTTCATTTTATTGATATTTTGTTGTTATAATTGAATAATCTTATATATCTTCATGATTTTTCACATTTAAATCATAGAGAAAATAGGCAAAGACACACACACATATATATATATAAACATTAATTATGTATTTGAAATTTAGTTTAAATTATAAACTATTTAGAATAAAAGAGACATTTCATTTATTGATTTGATCAAAAATATATATTAAATTAAATGGACTTTAAATGGTCTTAAATTAAATTAAAATATACATTTTTTTTAAAATATAATTTAGAAAACATAAAACTTTTATGTTTTTATATAAATTAAATCAAAAAATATATTTTTTAAAATATGATTTAGAAAATAGAAACTTTTTCTGTTTTTATATTTATGCGGGAAATTTTTTAGAGGAAACTCTGTTTATATATATATATGGGTAAACAAAAGTTTGATTTGTATTAATATGTACTAATTCTTTAAATCACTTATATTTTTATTGGATAAAAAATCTCAAATCGGTTTAGATAATTAGATATAAGTACATGAGAGTTTAAACAATCATAGTGCATGCAAAAATATATATATTTTTAATGTCTTCGAGAGGTTCATGAAGCATTTAATAATTTGTCCTCGTTTCAAAATTGAATTAATTAATAAAATGGCACATCAATTGGTCCAGTCGACTAGCTAGACCTCAGCCATTATATATATATCCCAACTCAACTATTTGATTCTTCCCCTCTAAATTTCAATAGGATTAATTATTATTTATATTAAAGTAAACCATGCGGGGCCAATATAAGCTTCTCTTATCTCCAATATTATTATCTTCTAAATTATTGCTTCAATTTTGATATTATATCTGATAAATTCCTTGTAATTATTTAAAATTTATGTTTTTGTTACTTATTAATGAAGCTAGCTATAAATTCGATCACATGCAGCATCAAATAATAAGAAATTGCCAATGGCTTAACTTTTAAAATCTCCATCCAACTTTTATGTATGAGGCCTAAAATGCTAAAGGAAATTTGTCTATTGTAAAAAAGGCAAGTACTCGTCATGATATTTTAGTTTTTAGATGGACAAAAAAGTATAAATTGCAAGGACTGGTTCTTAAAAGCTTTGTCCATTAGCCCTCTTTTTCTTTCTTTCTTTTTTTTTCCCCTGAACTCCTCGTAATGATTTGGATTCCGTTCTTCAAATTGTACTCTCTTTTTTCTTTTAGTTCTTTTTTTTCATTTACTTTTTGCTAAAGAAAATTGTGGTCCTAGCACTTTTTTTGGGGAGGGAGACTTGTCTTGTCCTTATTAATTAGATAAGCATCAATGCATTTTTATAAAATCCTGTTTTTTAAAAAAGAAAATCTTAAATTAATATGTAATTATTCACTCCACAAATAATCATTTTTCATGATAATTTCCAAATTATCTTAGATTAGGGGAAAACGCCAATATTGAAATTTGAAACAACAAACTACAATTATTCCTTAATTTTATTCTTCAAATCCCTTAATTTTAAGGACAAATTATATTGCATATTTACAATATACATGTTTCTTTTAAACATTAAAATGCCTACAATTTTTTTGTATAAAAAACTTTTATATTTATTTGACTATGCCAACTAATCTTAATTGTCTCTTTATAACTTAAATAATTATCCATCAAAATCAAAGTCTAAAAATTAAAAAAAAAAATAATGGAAGATTATATTAATACTCAACTTGTTTTTTCATTCATAAAATAATAAGAAAAATATATATATAGTTCAGATCAAGATTGAATTAGGTATTGTTAGGTATAATCCCACAAATTATTTTTTGTCATAAAGTTATATTTGTTGGAGTTCCTCCTAAAAGTAATCATAACAAAAATTAAAGAACAAATCTCTCTTTCACATTATTAATTCATGGAAAATCATTCCTCTTATTATCTATTTGGTAATTAAAAGTTCATTTCACTCTAAAATCTATCTTTTTTTTTAAAATACCTTCAATCCCAAAGGCTATTCATTAATATTATTAAATTATTTTCCTAATAATTATCATTTTCATGATCCGTCAATAAAGTTTTATGATCAATTAATATTTGGAATATTATATATCCACCACAATTTCAATTTTTTTCTTTATAAAATTAAAAAATACAATTTAAATTGATACAACTTCACAAATTAATTGGCAAACAAGTGCATAATAAAATAAACACAAACACGATAAGAGCAAAAAATGAATATTATTTTTTTAATAGAAGATAAGATGTAATCATGATTTGGACAATTTTTTTTTCTTTTTTTTTTAAAGAGAAATAAACAAAAGCAAACTGCAAACGTAACTTTGCGACGAAGAAAATTAAGGGCTTCATAATAGAGCATGATAACGAGAGCATTTCGATGTTGGAATAATTAATAAAGCCAAAAAAAAAAAACAATGACGAGTGAATTAATTAACAAAAAAGTCCAAAAATGTAATTAAAAAATGCATTATATTTTCGTAGTGGTTAGGCCAAAAATTAAAGAATTATTAATTAGGTTTGCGTCTACCATCAATACACGCAGGTGAATAATTAAGAGTAGGACCAGGATCTTGAAGTATTAATTCTATTTCAGATAAAAATACGAAAATATAATATTATCAATTAAATTATTTAAATACTTTTGGCAAGGTGTTTACAATCGAAATTGAAATAGTGTGGTAGTTGATTATGTTAAAATTATGGTGTCAATTTGGATGGATAAGATTGGATTTGGATTTGGATTTAGGTTCGGGTTAGATTGGAAGTTTTTTTTTTATCCCAATTCGAATATGATCCGAAATCTCTAAATTTGAATCTGACTAACTCGAGAACCACTTGAATAATCGGATTTAAAATGATTTTTTTAAAAACCATTTTTCATATAATTATTCACTTTTATTTTAATACTACATCATTATCACAGAAATATTATATTAATATACATAAAATATTTTAATTTTTAAAATAAAATTTAATTCAATTCTAAAAAATCTACTAAATTCTAAATTAAGATCAACTCGAATCAATCCAAATATGATTAAAAAATTTTCAAACTTAAACTCTCCAATCCGAACACAAAAATACTTAACATGAAACATTCCAATCCAAATTCAAAAATATTAAATCAAACCTGATTTATTTTAAATAGATTCGGATCGAATAGCCGAATCAAATTTCAATTAAAATCAATCTATCAATTTAGTTTATTTTTTAATAAAAAAAAATCTTAGCAGTCATGGGAACACTCACGTAAGGCTCGTGCATGGGATATATCCACGCAACAAACATCAAATCCATGTACGCTTAGATCTAGTCAAATCTCAAAAGTCAACGGTCGACATCTGTCATTTCATTTTTTTTACTAAACCTCTTTTATTACTTTTTGATAATCAATGGATCCACGAAAAGAAAAACAATTTCGGCAGTTTTATCGCTGCATTGTTTCCCCCTTTTCTCGTAATTTAAATTTCTTTTTAAAAAGTGAGAGGGTTTCTGGAAAATGATAAAAAGGGTAAGAAATTGGAAATGGCGGAACGATTCGCCCCGATTTTGTCGCGTTCGCGACGTTTCCTACGCGGTTGGACAACCGATTTAGGCTTTTATTTTTCTTTCGTGTTTCTCTTTGTTTTTTTGTTGTTGTACTCTAGAGTGAACTCGTCTGTTTCTTCTTTTCCTATCCATTTTTTCCTTTTTTTCCCGATTAATCTGCCGAATTTCCGGTGTATCCTGAAAATTTACAGCGGAAATCTAGAACAAGGTCGGATTTTTCTGTGCGATTAAGTCGAAATTTCTGATTTGTTAGCTAAATATCGTTGCCGTAAAACTGTGAGGGTTACGTCGTTCCTGGATTTTCATCCTTTCTGCGCCCCCGAGTCTGCGACTTGTCCTGTGGTCGTCGCTCTTCCTCGTCGCTTGTCTTCTTCGTCGTACGAATGGATTAGCGTTCTCGAGCTTGTTCGTGTAGGTTCCTGCAGTAAAAATTCAAACTTTTGACTGATTTATCTCCTGATCTGTTCGGCGCCTGTACTGCGTAGTGAGCCCTGCTATTCTAGGTTGCAATCGAGTTCAAAGTTCGCTCCTTTGGTATTTCGAATAAGAATCTGGGGGGTTCTGTTGCTTGAAGTGAGGTTTGGTTTCTCCAGGTAATTAATGGTGATTTAAGCTTCCTCACAGTTAGCATGGATGTGAGATCAGAGTCAGGAATTTTCCCTTCTTCTGCCGGCGTTCAGAAAAGCCCGGCGCAAACCCCGCCGACCATCCAAAGCATGCGCTTGGCCTACACACAAGATGGCACGGCAATATACAAGCCAATAAGCAGCACCTCTCCTTCCCCTGCTCCCCTTGCTGCTGCTGCTGCTCCTCCTCCTCCTGCGCCTCACCAAGGAGGAGGTGGAGGTAGCAGCGTCACGGAAGGTTCATCTCCGGCGACGCTCCATGGCCTCAGCATCAACATTGGGGAGCCTGTTAAGAAGAAGCGAGGACGGCCGAGGAAGTACGGGCCTGATGGCACCATGGCCCTTGCTCTGAACCCTACCTCCGCGTCTGGTTCCATGCCACCGGGTGGATTCTCCTCTTCCGTTAATTCGGATCCTACAAAGAAGGTCAAGGGCCGGCCTCCCGGTTCCGGAAAGAAGCAACAGATGGCTGCTCTAGGTCATTCCCTCTTCTACTTCATACAGAATTTTTGTTTGCAACTAGGGATGCTTCATCTGTTGCTACCCAATTCATATGTTTTATGCTGCTTGTTATGAATTGTGATGTGATCTCTATGTAAAATTAAGTTTTGACTACATGGAGTGAAGGAAAATTATTCAGTCAAACTCACAAAGAAATTCTGCTGGGATATATATTTATATTTAATATCTAATGGACAGTCAAACTTGCAGGATCAGCAGGGATTGGGTTTACTCCTCATGTGATTACTGTAAATGCTGGAGAGGTATTGCTTGCTTTTTTCTTAGATGGAAAACATATTGTGTTTAATCAGAATGCTGATATTTTACTGAAATTTCTATTTCTTAAGTTTTTCTTCAATGTTGCCATGATTTTCCTTTATGTTTTTTTTTCTCTCAGTATTTAGATTTAACTTTGTCATGCCTTATGAGGTTATGAGCAATGGATTCAACACGACACTGAACATTTTTTTTGTTTTCCAAATTTCTAGCTTTTAGCATTGTGCTTAATACATTCTGAAAGGATGCTACTGCTTGGCAGATTTCACCAAATTTAATTTTGTTTTCGGATCCTTATTGTTGCAAAATACTCTTAGTTTATTCAAGTCCTGTGGAATTCATTATTCATCCCTTTTTATCTTGTATTTTTATCATTTTCAACATGTGTATCCTAGAATTTTAGATATTTTGTATTTATTATTCACAAAAAGAAATTTTGATGAACAAGTAACTAAGACAAGGAGTAGATGATTGAAATAAAGAGGAATGTTTGAAGTCTTGTGCCATCATCTTAATTGGGATTAACATATCGTGTTTTTATCCTCTAATTATTTTTGTATAGAATTTTGTTGCACGGTTGAATATCCTGAGACTTCAAACACATAATATTATCAATGGAATATAAGATCAGAGGGATCAATTACCTTGAATGACATTTATCCTCAACCAAGGTCTTGTTGTGATGACACAGATGGGAGAGGTTAATCGAAGAGTCCAATTGACAGTGTATATTATTGCTATTGCAAACTTTTATATTTGTATCTTCAGGAGGAACAGTTTGCCCAAATACAAACTTCTGAAATTATTTTGTTATGTTGAGTTTAACAGTCAATAAGTCACTGATAATTAATAGATTTGTATTTTCAGGACGTCTGGTCAAAAATCATGTCATTTTCTCAACATGGTCCACGCTCTGTTTGTATCCTTTCAGCAAATGGTGCAATATCGAATGTAACTCTACGGCAAGCGGCAAGTTCTGGTGGAACTGTAACTTACGAGGTTTCTGTCTGAGATTGATTCAAAGTTTTACCATCATTTGGGAACTGTTTTCCATCAACTCATAAAGTTTGTTTCATTTTTGCCCTTCTCTTTAGATGTTTTACTATCAGTATATAAATCATAAATTCATTATGTTTCTACTTTATTTTTTTGTTCATCTCAAAGTTTATTTGCTTTGATATTCTTGTTCAGGGCCGGTTTGAGATATTGTCATTGTCGGGCTCATTTTTGCTCTCTGAGAGAGGTGGCCACCGTAGTCGGACAGGCGGACTAAGTGTTTCTTTGGCTGGTCCTGATGGTCGTGTGCTGGGTGGAGGAGTGGCAGGAATACTTACTGCTGCGTCACCAATTCAGGTTTGTTTCTTTTCCTCTCATCTCTCAGAAAGGAGGATTTTTTTTTTCCCTCTCTGAAAGGAGCTTTCCAACACCAACTGTGCTTCAATCCAATTCACTGAGTAGTGTGTGCACCTCACTTCATTTATTCTGAAGTTTATATTTCTCCTTCCTGGAAAGCCAATTAGCTGACAGATCAGAAATGTGCTATTTGTAATTGTAGACAGATAATCTAAATCTAAAATAAGCTAAAATTGCAACTGGAATTTGCTACTACGTCAAACCTTGCATTTTAGTTAATCTGTAGGAATCTCTCTCACAATGAAATAATTTTACTTGTTTTTGTGATTATGTCACTTGATAGAACCAGTTTGTTGATCTCTGCAGGTGGTTGTTGGGAGCTTCATCTCCAATGAAAAAAAGGAACCAAAGCAAAGTAGCCCCTTGGATTTATCCTCGTCTGCGCCAATGAAGCTTACACCGATCCCCCCAATCCGCACATCAGGTGCAAGTAGTCCACCCTCACATGGCACCTTGAGCGAATCCTCCGGTGGCGGATCAGGGAGCCCGCTCAACCAGAACATCGGATCTCTGACTAACAACCAACAGGAGATCATGCCTACCTTTGCATGGAAATGACTCTCACTGTGTGATCACCATGTTACAAGTTGTTCTTCATTTTGTTTGTGTAGGATGATACTTTGTTGCTCTTTTTGACGTTATATCGTTTGTTCAGAGTACTTTAACGATGTACTATTTAGTTAGTTAGAGATCAACTATTTATGCTTGTCTCATTGTGTTGTAATTAATCCTATTTACGATCCGAAATCTATCAATACTTATTGTTGTGCCTTTTCTTTGAAAATTTTTCATTGTTATAACAGAAAAATTTAATCCTCGTCGAATCACGGGTTGCTCTTGATAGGATAAGAAGCCATCTTGTACATGCCACAGAGCCCTTCCACGTTCCCTGTTTTCCTCCTCATCCTGATGAAGCCTTGCTCCCCCCATTCCTGTCCCCACGAGTTCTTCACCAAGATGTACTCCCGGTCGTCAAACGTCGTCCCATATCCGACCGCCGTCACTCCGTGATCGAGCTCCGTCCCGCACGGCCCCTCGAACACTCCCCCCGTGTAGAACTGCAAATCCCTGTCAAACCCCTCAATGGCGATGCTCACTGGCTGATGCGCCAAAGCCTTCAACAAGCTCTCCTCGCTCTTCCTCGGCACATCTTCGTACCCGCTAATGCTCACTTTCTTGGCTTCGCTTCCCTGTAAACAAATAAATCCAATCAATCGTGCATGATTTTATATGTATATATATAGTACTGCTTGCATATATATATATACCTTGGCTGCTGGTTGGCAAGAGCCTTCCTCCATGGTGTACGGATAGTCTTGCTCGGTGCGCAGGCCTCCGACGGCCGCGACGAAGGCGAAAGCATAGTCCATGGTTCCTCCGCTGCAGCCTTCGTCGAATTTTATATCACAGTCGATAAGCTCTTGCACGGATAATGACGTCAAGTTCCCAGTCACAATTTGATTTATGCCCTCCATGGCTGCAACTGTCGAGAAGGCCCAACAGCACCCTGTAAATTCAATCCATACATAATAATAATAATGGAGGGGAACGGAAAAAGAAATTAAGGAAAAAAGAACCAAGATATATATATACAGTTAATTATATACCGCATCCGCCTTGGTTCTTAACAGGCGTGACAGCCCCTTTTAAACGCCAATCGATCGACTTGGGCAAGTTCGTCACGTTCTCATACATGAAGGCCGTGCTTGTCGTATGAGTTGAGTACTTGGGTTTTGGGTTGAGTCCGAGGTAGTTGCGTTTGAACTCATCATGAGCCATGTCGGCGAACGCGTTTAGGCCGAGCCAGTGGCTCTTCCTCCTCCTGTTGGTGGCCACGATGTGGTTTAGGTTGTCCTTGAAGACCTCAAATTTGGTCGACTTCGTTTCGGGTGAATTCAAGTAAGGTTTGTTGTGGGTGGCTGCCCAGGAGTGGAAGAGATTGAGTAAGGTTTCCTCCGACACAAGATCAGCCGACGAGTAGCCGAAATCTTTGGCCCTAGACGGTGCAAAGGCACAAGAGTAGGTGATGGTGAAAATGAGGAAGAGGAGAACGGAGAGATTCATGGCCGGTTAATAAGAGTCGTCGATCGATAGATCGATCGAGATGATGGACTAATTTGGTGATTTGAAACATTGAAATCCTACCTGCATTTATACGTGCAGCTAGCCACTTCTCCTTGTTAATTAATTGTAGGACACTTCGATCAGGACCTTGGCTTCAAGTTTGGTTTAATGCATAGAACTTGAAACAATTGCTCTACTTGTTTATGCCTAAACTTCTATGCATCTTATTTACTATACGTGTGCCTTATCACATTCTCCTCAAATAATAGTATTAACGGCGCTAGGGGTTAAATAATAATTTTGAGAATTGTAAAGTGTATTTTAATTTGATGACGTTAAATCAGAATTAAAAAAAAAATAGGTTGATCCTGTCTGGTCGGTGAGTCAGCGGACACCGGGAAAAAACCGCACACAATCAGATGAAGATTGTCGACGTGGAGCTGCACACATGGAGACGAACAGAAAAGCGTTAGCAAACCAAACAGGAAGTCTGATACGCCCACAAGTGTATAGGAATATCAAAGTAATATATAAGATATTGTATCCATAGGGACTGTTGATTAAGCACTAATTAACTTCGCACGGAGAATTATCTAGACAATCAAGAATGGTTGTGTTGGAAGAAAGGAACGCAAGAGAAAGAGAGAAGAAGAGGGAAAAGGAGAAGAATGCAAATCTTTGGTGGAGAAAGATTCTAGGGTTTCAGTTTCATTGCGATGGTTATCAATGTGCTTTGGATTACTCATCTCCTATTCTCTACACTTATGTCTTGTAGGTGATCTAACTAGATTCCAATGTCACCTTTCATTCAAATGCTAGCAAGAAGAATAGCTAACTTAGAGAGTCCGGTTAAAGGATCACCCCTGTCACTAGGGCTCCCCGGTCATACGTCTCTAGATTAACATAAACTCTTCCCATCATTGAATGTCAATGAATTGGAATATCCTACTTGGTTCATTTAAATGCTAGTAAGAAGAATAACTAACATAGAGAGTCCGGTTAAAGGATCACCCCTATCACTAGGGCTCCCCGGTTATACGTCTCTAAATTATCATAAACTCTTCCTACCATTGAATGTGTAGAATTAAATATATAGGTCAACCATGCATAGAATTTCCCACTATTAAGAGGTTGAACTCTAGATGAGGGGAAAGATACCTTCTGTCACAAGCCTTACCACTTCAATCTAGAGAATACACAATCATATAAATGGGCAATCTAAACACTCATTCAATCAAATGAAACAATCAAGCA